>CATIWJ010198622.1:0-18362 GCA_949640765.1 Croton laevigatus
TCTATGTGTACTGCACACAATTAATCATCAAAACTATGGAGAAAAGAGCTTTAGAAGATCAGAACTTGTGTTTGAACTAAAAAAAGATATTTGAAAATTGGGAAAGGACTGTATATACAGTTACGTATATTTAAAGATATATGAGTAAAAAAAATAATAATTTTCTTAAGAAAATAAATTTATATTTGTAAGTTTGTTAAAAAAAACACTAAGAGAAAATAAATTTATATACTGATGGCTCATGATCGGTAGTGGAGAAAAGAAAAGAGAAAGCCGACAGTGAAAAAAAAATAAAAAAAAAATAAATTTATTTACTGGTAACCGGTGATGCGACGGCTGATAATAAATTAAAGTAAATAAATTTAATTACTGCCGACCAGCGGTAACAGCGGCCAGCAGTAGTGTTAAGGCATGAGACACTTGAATAAATAAAAATTAATAATAATTTAACTAAGGGTATATTAGATAAAATTTTAAAAAAAAACTATTTACCTAATAAAAATATAAAAATACTATTTATTTAAACAAAATTCAAAATTGTGCTATATAATATTTTTTTTTTTTAGTGGAGGGTATAGTGTGTTTTTTTTTTTTTTTTGGGGGGGGTGGGGGGTGTTGGTGGGGACTCATTCTAATACAAAACTCAAAAAAAAATCTTCAAAAGTAAACCCTTTTGTCATTTCCCAAATAATAATTTCAGGAAAATATAATAATAACAATTGGAGTAAAAGAAAACGTTTGTAGCTGCTAATTAGTTAATAAGATGGCTAATAAAGTTTCATTTCTACTAAATAATACCAAGAAATTACAAGATTATCTATCTTTAGAGAAAAATAACCTTAATCAAACCATATTAACGATTATCACCATAAATAACTCGAAATATTGTTAGTAGCTAATTGAAGTATTTTGTTCTTCTTACAGCCTCATTTTACAACGACCAACTTTCTAAATTTTCACCAATTTGTTTCTCCTTCACTTGGATATAAAAAGATCAAAACTTTAACTAAAAATTGAAAGGGTAAAAAAAAAAAAAAAAGAATAAGATATGGAGACAATCACAATTAGAAGAATGCAAATTCTTGTAATTTTGGGGATTGCATTATTGATCAAAAGAAGTGAAGGGGTTACAAGATTAAATACATTGGAAGATGGGGTTGATACAGATGTGAATCCATTTCAAACGTATAATGTGCATATAGTAAATGGATTACGGAAAGGTGTTTTGGTAAGTCGATGCAAATCGAAAGATAATAATCTTGGGATTAAAAAGCTTCGTCCTCTTGAAGAACAAAGATGGAGTTTTAAGATAAACTGGCAAGGCACTACTCTCTTTTTCTGCAAATTATCTTGGAATGGCAGACACAGAACTTTTGATGCATTTTTACCTCAAGGATATGATTTTATTTTCAAATATTGTATTCGTTTTAAAGATTGTTTCTGGAAAGCAAAAGAAGATGGGATTTATGTAAGCAATAGTAAAGGGAAATATGAGTTGAAATATCATTGGTGATAATAATAGAATTACTAATTAATATTATTTAGTGGTTTTTTTATTTGTTTATGAGTTGTTTGTTTATTTATTTATTTATTACGTCACTGTCTTGAGATAAATGATTTATCGATTAAAAAATTCCTAAGACTTTCTTATTATAAATGAATGGTACTGAATTACATATCAATACCAAAATAATCTGAAGAATACCACATATATAGTATTTGAAGCAAATATTCTTTTTTTAATTTAATTTGAAAATTAAAAGTTCTTGATATAAAAATTAAAAAAGTAGTATGAATCTTGTTGTTTTTTGGTAAGCCATGTGCTTCCATATCTTGTGAGGGCAATGAATTAATATTTTAAGATGTCGCACCGTATCTTCTAATTTATCTTATATACAATCTTTTTTTTATTATCTTGGTAAAACTAGTCCACCTTATATTTTTGCCCTACGGTGAAATTTACAATTATTTTATATACATACTATACATGCCACGTTAATAAATTACAAAAGTTAATATACTTACCGATTAAGTCTGTTTGATACATTAACTCTTTGGTCAATCGATTGATTTTTTTAGCTTTTTCAACAAATAAACCAATGTTATATTTGTAACGATAATAAAAATTGAATTCAAACAAAACATAATTTTATAATTTCTATTACCATTTCGAGTGACACTTAATGGAAAAATTAACAAAATGACAAAATGGTATAAATTTTTTTAAAATACGGAAATGAAATAGACTATAACAAAAAAATTCAAGGACAAATTAGTTAAATTCGTAATAAAATAACAGCATCTTGAATGTTAATGTGAATCATCTTGAATGTTAATGTGAATCGTTGATGATGTTTCGGCTAAAATAAAATATGTGAACAATTACGTGTTCTAAAGTTTATTTATAGAAGTTCACTTTAAAAAAATTCTATCCAATGCTACATTTACTACTTCCTTTTTATTTTTTATTTTTTCGGGCTTATAATTAAATTTGCAACTAATCACATATTAATATTTTCATAAAAAAATATATTATAATATAGATATTGTTTAAAAAAGCCTCTAAAAATATATTTCTAGACAATGTTTATTGACATATTAGCTTGACAATCAGATCGATGTTAGCATTGAAAAAGAATTTTTAAGTATTCTTTTTATTTTTACAATGTGTAGATCAAATTGGAGCAATCCACGTTTTCATCGTAGATTCTAAAACTAAGAAGAAATAAGTTGTAGTAGTAATATTTATGTTTAAACAAAGATAAAAAGAGAAACAGTATTATTGATTTGGTATCAGAATCGAGTACAGAAATTAAAATCTGTAGGATATGTATATTATCTTTCTACTAAATATATAATTTTTACTAAATAAAAAATTTTGTTTTGGCAGCTCCGTATTTTTTCAGTCGTGGTACTATATATATAACATAGTTCGTGGTATCATATCGCGCCTAGTAAAATATTGAGATGGCATATGTTTATCCTTTCTTTCCATTAGTATATATTTACTTACTACAATCTAACTTCTTTTCATATAAAGATATAATTCTTTTCTTTCTTGGGAAAGATCCATCACTTTAATGAATCAAATAGAGTTGGAAACAGTGTGCATTAAAATGAGAGGCACTATATAATTCCTATGACTTAGTTTTCTTATTATTTTGGATTGGTATATTACCCAGGTGCAAGTGTAGGCAAGTGGTTGTCTTTCTAATAATAAGAAAATCGTCTAATAAAGCTACAATTGAGCAATACCATGAGCCAATGCATTGGTTTGTTTAAGAACACGCAAACAATGACAAGAAAACGAGGAACAGGATGATGGATCATATGTTCCCGCTTGAAAACATATTAGCTTAATTGAATGGGTTAAACAAGAATTGTTAATTATCGTTGTTCACCCTTAAAAACATATCAACTTCACGTGGGCTCTAATAAAGGTAAGATGACCGGCTGCTAAACTGAAATATACTTTGCGCAATTTTATATCTCTCGCCTCTCGCCGGTGAGATATTTGATTTTTTTTTTTTTAATTTTTTTTTGTGATTTGTACTGCAGATTATTTATATTGATATCCGATATCAATTTTATAGAACTTGATTTTGTATTATAAATTTTATTTGACTGTAAATTTAACAGTTTTAAATATTTTATATTTAATTTATAATACAGAGTCAAATTTTATAAACTATTAAACACTAAAATTAATCTTGAGATTGAATATAAATAATTTTTGGTATAAATATAAAAAATAAATAAATAAATAAATAAAAGTCTCGCCCGCGAAAGACGAGACATTTAGCTTTAATCATATCCTTCTTGATATGTATTAGAAAAGGACAACCAACATAACACGTGGAAGTAGGTAATTGGAATGTCATGATTCGCGGGGAATTATTTTATTTTCCAATTGTTGTCTCTCTCAATATATAAATTGGATTTGGACACCCTGCTCTTGACCTAAAGCCAAATCGCCTACAAGTCATAGTTGTCTCTTGATAATTTTTTTTATTCTTACAGTTCATAAACATGGGAAGGAGACCATGTTGCAATGATGCTGATCTGAGAAAAGGTGCATGGACGGCCGATGAAGATCAGAAACTCATTGCTTATATACAAGAACACGGCGAAGGTGGCTGGCGAACCTTGCCCCAAAAAGCTGGTCTCACGATTCTTCTTGTTCCTCTAGTTTCTTTAAAATACAAAGAAAATATTGTTATAAGATTAGTTTGTTAATTAGTATATGTATGTGTATATAGGTCTCCAAAGATGTGGGAAGAGTTGCAGATTGAGGTGGGCTAATTATCTTAGGCCTGATATTAAGAGAGGAGAGTTTAGCAAAGAGGAGGACCAATTAATCATTCAACTTCATGCTTCTCTGGGCAACAGGTAATATTATCATATACATTCTCTTTTTCTTCTTCTTCTTCTTCAAAATGTTTTTATTTATTTTTTTAGGGATAATTATTATTTTCAAGTATTTTCCTTATTATTTAGTCACTAACTTTGTATTTTCAATATTATATATTTTTAAATTTCTATCTTTTTATTCAATTATTTGATCTTTTCATCAATCAATTAAATATATAGTATTTTTATAAGTGATAAAAAAATTTATTATTTTAAAGTTAACTACAATAACAATTCACTGCTTGAATGATTTTTTTTTTTTTATAAACAGCTAGTATTTATTAGTTTTAATAGAGAATTTAAATCGGTATATTGCAAAGGACCTTTAGCTCAAATGGTTAAAATGATACACCTCTCTGTCCTGAGGTCGGGGTTAAAATAATGATAATTTAACTAAAAAACTAATTTTTTGATAAAAAAAAAAAATTTAATAGGTATATTTATTTTTTAATCATTTTAATGGCATAAATTATAAAAATACCAAATAATGAAATAGAGAAAAAAAAAACTTGCGATGAACAAATATAATATTAAAAATATATGGAGTAAATTATATAATAACTAAAAACACACAAATTAAATAATAATTATTCCATTTATTATTTATTAGAAAAAAAAAATATCTTCTTATTAACTTGATATTTGGCACGCCCTAAGAAAAGGGCAATTGTTCCCAAAATCTTGTAAAAAGAATTTTCTTTTCTTAATGAATTTTCATATATCACTCGAATTTGTAAATATTTGTAACAAAGTTAATAAATGTTATATTTTGGATACATAGAAGACAACTTATAGATGTGGAAATATTGTCCAACAAATTTTTAGTGGCGCCAATTTTTTTTTTGTCTGCACCCATAACAATACAGTTGCAAATAGTTCATCTAACCTTCACCAAATTACCTATACTTTTACTTTTTTTTTTTTTTTTTTCAGTTTACAATTTATATATGAGATGAAAAAATCAACCAAGTCACAGTTTTTCACTTTACAATTTATAGTTCTCGATCAAAAAGCATTGTGCTAGGGTTGAGCAATTAAAAGTTTACCCTAAAAAAAATCAAACCAAATTACCCAAGTTGATTAGGTTCTTAATTTTAAAAAATTGGAACTGGATTGATTTTGAAGGGTCGGTTCGGATTATTTTTTACCAAATTTAATATTCAAAATTAAATTTGGTATAAAATAAAGGACTAAAGAACTAAATAGCATTTTTAGATGTTTTATAAAAAATAAATAGTACAATTTTTTTAAAAAAAAATATTTAAATAGCACTTTTATTACATTATGAAATTGTAAAAAGATATATTATGAGGAGAGGTTGGAAAACTAGACTAATTAGTGATTGCAGATAGTAAGGATAATCATTAAACTAAAAATTTTATTAGTGCATAACATTATGAGATCTAAAGCATATTTAGATTTTATAACAAAAGCAATCTTATCTTTTACAGATTTTGTATGATTAGCCCTCGGAATCGTACGCATTATATATTATATATTCATTTGTCTGCACTGAATTTTATGTTGCTCGACTTCCATAAAATATCTATTGGATTTTTAATTTTTTAATGATTGATCACACACACTCATTGCATACAGTTATATAGATATGCAAGTTCATTGAAAAAGGCCACATGATGGTTACCTCCATTACGTATAATATGACATAATTGTAGCAATTTTTAACATTATCGGTACTTGCAATAATAATAATACTGATAATGAAGAGCATTTGTTTATTGTTATTAGGTGGTCTGCAATTGCAAAGCGCTTACCAAAAAGAACGGACAATGAGATCAAGAATTATTGGAATACACATCTCAAGAAACGTTTCATTGATAACCCAATTGCTCCTCCTCCTTCATCATCTAATCATAACCACCGGTCAAACATTTCTACTTCAGCCAACCTGCTCAATAAAGTTTCTGCTCATCTTGCCCAATTGCACCGTATCAAAAACCCTCCAAATTGCATCCAGGCTATTAGGACGGTTTTGCTCAATTCAACTAAAAATACTACTAACATTAATCTTACTAGCGGTATCAGCGATCGCGATGATAATAATGATAGTGATGTTGAAGTTTTAGAGTCGGTAGGAAAATTGAGTACAGATATTTCAAGTTCGAGCTCAAGTTTTGGTTCGAGTTTGAATTCGAGTCAGTTACTGAATAAAATGGCTACTAAATTAGAACCGTTCAAAAATCTTGACTTGATTAGGCATCGACTAGGCATGCTATCGAACCAATCAATGACCACCACTAGAAGCTATAACATTGAGCCTCTACCGCTGCAACAGTTGGAGAATATGCAAACAACATTATCGAAATGTGAATCATATGAATCGGTACGAAATTTTGGAAATCTAAGAGAAGATGAAGACAGTGAAGCATTGGTAGAAGCTCTTGATCAAGTTATGTCTCCTTGTGAAGTAGAAGGTTATATAGGCAATTACGAGGGAGAAGATGGAGGAACCATATTTACAAATGATCCAACTAATGTTGAAAATATTGATATAGTTGAACACTTAACAAATATACCTCTTCATAATCAGTACTGCAATAATACTGATTATTACTGTTCTGGTGAGGGAGAAAGCAGTATTGGAGCATTGGATCCCAGTTTGAATTATTGGAGTGATGATTTTGATCTGGGAAATTATGCCATGCAATAATTGATGTGGTTTCGCTTTCTTTTATTTATAAATTAATTAATTCCTTACTGAAAGTAGGCAGCGATTGATATGTCCATTCAAATTAGAAAAGGATTATCTATTTATTCTTTCTTCATTACTAATATCAATTTACTTGCAATGAGATATAACTTACATTGAAACTTTTTGAATTATTCTACTTTGCCTTTTAATTTGAAAGTGATCATTTTGTGGGAAGAAAATTGTTGGCATCAAATGTGACTTATTTGCACTATTGAATAGGGAGACACATTTAATGGACTGAAAATTATTATAAATAATACATCCCGCATATTAATGCTAGTTAATTTATAAAATGAACAACTATATTATAAAATAAGGCCTATATAGTAATTCTCCTAGATTAAAAATTTAAAACATCAACTACCTGAAAAACCAATAAATAAGTAGATGCAATTTCCTCCGACCCAAACCCGCTTAAGCAATCAGTTTTAGGACAAGCTGCTTGGAACATAGCCGTTCCAAGTAAATTTCAATTTTGTTTTAAAAAGAGTAATTTCCAGTTCAGATGAATTCACATGAATTAATATATGTAGTAGTGAGGTTTGACTATAATAATATAATCAATTATCTACCCTACTCCGAGCTAAATAACTTGATGCTTAGCGTATTACTATTCAACCTAACTGTGTCACTAATCAATTTGTCTCGGTGGTTGCTCCTATTCTCATCACTACCTACATTTGCTTCGATGCCCTCATCATTAACCTGAATCAGAATCCGAAAGCGGCATCTGGTATGCATCTTTTGGTTGCACATCAGTATTGGAAGGAGGTATATCCTTGTTGGACGTGTTTCTTCTCCTTGCTCTTTGTTTTTCTGGAGTTTCATCCTGTTACAAGAAACATGACAGAGGAATTACCTATCAAGAGTTTTACACACAAAAATTTTGAAGCAGTAAGTATAATTTAAAGGCATTCAAAATAAACCGTTGCCCCTAAACAAGAGGGAAAGGGAGAGCTGGGATGCAATCAAAAGAGTTTCAATAGTATCACCAGCTATACTTATAAATTACAAAATTATTGCTTTGATTTTTTCTTACTTTTGGAGATTAAGGATGAATAGAAGAAGATAAATAGTTTTTGTTGATCCCAACTTATCTATATGTAAAATGTTTGTGTGAGGGAGAATTTGCTCAGGGGCAACGTACCTTCTTTACACTTGATTCACCTGATTGACTTGGTTGACTTGACTGACTGCGAGGAGCTTGCTGGTTTCTCATGAGCCATGCAGTACCAAAAGACATTAAGGCTCCCAGAAGTAATATTGAGCCAATCCTTGGATCTCCTATGTGATCATAAATTCTGCTCCTGATTTTTTGAAAGGAGTAATTGACGCCAGCACTTCTCGATAGAATATTTTGGGCACCTCTCGACCAGATAGGATCCGAGTCTTCTGGAACAAGATCAGGGGTTTTTGTTTTCTGCAATGGAAAACAACCAAATCTTTATATGAAAATTCAGAAGGAAAGCATCAGCAGGACTCCCTTAAAATAATTCAACCTAATCATTACACCAAGATCATTTTCCATCATCAAATGATTTTTTGGCTCCATGCAAATCTTCTACTTATTTACACAATTGAAAAGTAAATTCCATTTCAAATATTAATGTCATTTCAAATGTTAGACATGCATTGATTAACATCAATAATATTGTTTTAATTGTTAGGAAAGAACTGAAATGCTCACATAGGACGGAAGATCCCTTGTTTCACCATCCCCAACTGTTTCTGAGATCCATTGAATGATCTGTACGGCATGGTGAATAGAAACATAGTGAGAAATGCTTACACCCGCAAAGAGTATTGCCTACCATTTGAAAACAATCTAAATAAAACCAGAAAAATAAATAACCAACAATATAAGATAACTGGCAACTATTTCAAACTAACAAGATGATTTCAGAGGGAATGGCGTATACCTGTGGAATTTCATCTGTACCATTGTACCTTGCCACAAGCTGTGATGCAGGATCTGAACCTTCATCTTCTAATGCATTTCTTTTACTCCTTGCATTATCTTGAGGAGCATTCCTACTGTAACGTACAATAAATAACCTCGGTACATCGTCCAGATCTCTCCTTGGTCCACAGGTGTCATAGCTGGTTTCTGAATGAAGGTAGAACAAACAATATTTCTGCATAGAACTTTATAATGTTAGTAGCTTCAGGTCAAAAAAATTGAGACAATAACTTATTGTCAGCAAATTAACTTCCCTACAAGTATGACATTTCAACATTAGCAAGTAATAAGTGTCTATCCATGGCAGATCTAGCATCATAAGAAGAATGTGCAAGAGGTCAACAGAGAGTAAATCTATTTCCCTGGATGGTCTAGATATGCATTATCACTCTTTACTACAGGGACCAACTTGTATAATTTTCACTGCAATGGATGCCAGGAACTTAGCAAATCTTTTGCCTCCATCCAATTATTTCCAAGAAACTATCAAATACACTAGCATGCACATATTTCATGATATTTATAGACCAGCTCTTTGAATACTCAACAGAACTATGACCAAAAGCAACTGTGTAATTTAGAAGAGACAACCAAACTCACTTCTTGTGCTTCACCATCAAGCCAAGCAAATGTTAATCGTTTGTTTTTCAGTGCAGTTGCCAGCAATAAGGATTTATCTTTATCAACGCTGTCCAATTCTCCATCACTTGATAATAGTTGTGCTACCCTGCGCATGGTCTATACAAACTCATGTGATGCACTCCATTAGATAGTAAAAATATACAGACAAATGAGTATATAAGACAAAAACAAAAATGCCAAATAAATATTTTAAACATTACTTTGAACTATAGATATGATTTGATTTACCATGCAAAATCAATGTGTTTCAGTAAATGGGAAGGTACTATGTTTCTAATTATCTGAAATAGTTTCATGTAATTAAATATTAATTATAGATGCTGACCAATAAACAGTTTCAATGTTTGCTTTTGTGAAGTGTACGCTAACCCATAAGATGGTAGTCAGAGTAAAAGTACTTACACCACGCATTTTGTTGAGTTCTGTTCCCAATCTTCCAGCTAGAATAACACAGTACCATGAGGATGTATCAAATCCAGCACGAGAATAACCCCGGGCATCACAACCAAGCTCCATTGACGTTGTACTCCTTAATTGAGGAAGTTCTGAGAACAAAATGCATGAAAATTAGACTAAATAGCCAGATAAAGGAATCTTTGCAATTGAACAGTGTTCCTGAATATGTGAGATGTTTGAATGTGTAACCAAGACACCCAACATTAATGAACAAGAATTACCTTGCTGTTTATTTTCTTCTATGATATCTGAAAACCATGAACTGTTAAATGATCCTGTAACATCATATAGAAGGTAAGCAGGCTCCATTGAAGAAATTTTAGTGATAGAAAGTAAGTGAAAGGCAAACTTCAAAAACAAAACAAAGCCATACCATGGAAAACAATAGGTTTGACACCCGGATCTTTCAAGAATACAATAGCAGGGGCGGACTCCACCTCAAACCTGTTATTCATTGTTTAATAAGAAATAAGAATAATATTAATAAGGATACCTGTAGGCAGTATGTCCTATGCATGCCTAGAGTTCAATGTAGAAAAGGCAAATTTTATCAGTCATTTTACAATATCAAAGTAATCAGAAATGAAATTTCTTAAGAGAAATTTGCAATCATTTTTCTTTATATTTCAACAAAAGGTTTTCTGCTCTTCAAATGCTCTTCTATTCCTATCACTACAAGTTTAACATAAATTAACTATAGGAATGACACCAAATTCTTCAAACTTAGCTCCACATGAAAATTATCCATTGTCTGAGTATCAAAGCACCATCCCCAGTCTGCATATTCTCAATAAAACACTTTGCAAGCACTACAGAGAAGACATCCAATAAGAATCTATACGAAAAATTATTAGACACCATTTACTTCAGGGAAAGGAAGTTTCTAGGCATCTTCCCTCTCATTACCAAATATTGTATCGCCAAAAATATTTTCGCATAAAGCTTTACCATAATGGGAGACAGAAACAGAGACTTCCCAAGGATTTCCACCCTCCAAAGCCTCTTAAAGGACAAGTGTAGGGAACCTGTTGAACTTCAACACTGACCTCTGCCTAAAAGATCTTTCTGACACAGATTTCAGTCTAGATTTCCCTTTATTTTCCAAGATCCAAACATTCATATCCTCCTCTCGGACATGTACTTCATACTTGTTGAAGACTACTATTACCATGTTCTAGACTGTATCTCCCCATCCCAAAATGCAGGTTCCTACTAATTTATTTAAAAACTTGTTACGCAATGCATCTTCATCTCAAACAGTTTGAGGAATGCATCAATTATTGATTCTCAAGAAGCAAATTCCCCATGAAGATCATGCCAAACGAATAAATGAATGGCCCTTGAAACAAACCAAAAGAATGAAAATGAAGGATGATACCAATGTCATTATCATACAAGGGTAAAAAAAAATAAAACACCATCATTTTCTTCACTTTAAGCAATAAAAGGTGAACTAACAGTATCTGCCCAAAATGGAATCAGCATAGCTGCCAAAAGGCAAGGCACCAAAATGAAATGCATAGCGGTATGTCAATTAAAATTAAACAAAAATAATTCAGTGAGGGAGAAAGCATATCGACATACGTATTCCACCAAAAGGAGAAATCCTCTTCTCGCCATAAAACAAATGCAAATGAAGCATAAGCCCAATAATTTTTAGCAGTTTGACGTACGAATGGAGTAGCACGAACTCCTGTTTTTGAGAATAAAATAACTTTCACCTAAAAACAAAAACCACAAAACATTTTGAGGTTATCACTGCCCACTCATGTGCGCATCATCAAAGGACTATCAAGTCTTAAAGTTGCCAAAGTGGCCTCCAACGGATTTCCTACACGATTCTGTTTTCAATCAATTTTTAAGGTGAGAACTGGGATAAAAGAAGCTGGTGCCAAACCTAAAATCAGAATCACAGTGCCAGCAAGCCCCTCAGAGTAAAGCAGCCCTACATCAATAAATACTTGGCAATGGCATAACTAACTAAAAACTAACCATTCAGCGAGAAGGATGAGTGCCTCCTCACAAATGAATATTAATAGGCCCAGCCCGAAGCCACTAATGGTTTATTCTCGAAGAAACAAAGGGGGTTAATGGTAAAATTGGATTGCAGGTAATTGCTTTGGATTCAAGCAATGAAAGTTCTACAGCTCCTAGTTTAAAGACACCTGTTCCAACCATCTAAAGGCACAGTGAGCACCTAGATAGTATAAAGATGTATCTCACTTTGTTATGAGATTTTATCTTTATGAAAAGAATATTTCCGTTAGTAATTGGTCAGATTCCATTCAGAATTTTGGTGGCTTGATCCTTAGATCAAGAATTCTATCTTATAGCTGTAATTCTCTGTTTCTGATTCTTCAGATTTTATCAATACAAATCCTCTTAAATCTTTTCTCTCTTCTTCTATTCCCATATCTCATGTTCCTGGCTCTATCAAATATCATTCTACAAACTATTGAAATTTATGTACTTCTGTTCTGTTGTCTAAAAGAAAAAGGGAGGTGGGAAGGGGGAGGAGTTATAAGGGGAAATGGCTTACCTTGTGGGGACTGCTTTTTGCCAGAAAATTCTTTCCCTGACATTAGAATATAATTTGATGTCATTCCAGCAGTAAGAAAAAGTTTCACATAACAGAGCAAACTAACCAAAGTTGTCGAAATACAAAAATATGATAACATGACGAGCAAAAAGCAATTATATATATGCAGTACATGCATAGTTATCCATGTCTAATAACTAATCTACACTACAAAATCAGAAGCAACACAAAAATTATTCTATTTCCAATTCATAATCCTGGGGTCTACTACTTGTGATTACTAGAAACTGATACCCTAGACTAGTTTTAGTCTGATACATATTGTCAAATTGAGGACACCTAAGATGATTTTCAATGCACTCTACCTTCTCCATTTTATTTTGATGCCTTTTTCCATTTCTTTCTTATCCAGAATATTTCCTGAGACTGAAATATGGATTACCGCAGTTACATCCCCTCATTTTTATAATTCAATATATCATATATCACAAACAACACCAATTTTGCAACTATGCAAGATAAACACATGTAAGCATTTCGATCAGAAATTTTTTTTTTTTTGACTGCAAACATGATTCAATCTCATCCTGATATGCCTACCAATATCATTCTATGGAACATGAATAAATTTTTTAAACCAGATGAAGCAACCAATTGCCATATGATAACCGCAAGCTAGAAAGCTACACAGAATACTTTAGCAATAAATGAAGGAGAAAGGAAGATCACAGCAAGACTGAATCAGGGGGAAAAAAGGACCCAGCAATACTGTGGTCCTTTGAAAACACTTTGTCTTTGCATAGGCCTTTTGGTATTACTCATGGATCATGATGCGTGAAGAGAGATACAGTATATCTGATAGAAGAAGCAAAGAACAAAGAGAACAGCAAGAGAATTAGCAGTACTGCTGGACACATCAGCACATTCTGCTAGGGGAAAATCTTATATATTGTTAGCAATTGGAACGTAAGGGTATCTAGAAAAGAAATTGGTTATTTTGGCAGGGATTCTCTCTGTTTCAGGCAGATCCTGGAGGTTTCTTGCAACCTTTTCCTATATCTTTATTTCTTTCTGTTTATGGTTTCTTGTTGTCCAACCAAAGATCAGCTTGTAAATCTTGATTATCATTGAATAGAAATTCCAGCCACTTTTCTATCACATTCCCTGTTTCTCTTCCTCTCTATTTCTCTATTATTATTACTGCTGCATTCTTAACTCTAACAATATCTCCCCAAAATCTTAAGAAAAAAGAACAAATATCTCTATTTTCTTTTCGGAACATAAGAACTAAGATTAGTTATTTAAGAACTGCTTAAATGTATTTTAGAGAAAGCCTCAACAATTACCAGTGTCTCCTTTGAATGATATAAAATGCGAGGTAAACCAAGGATGACAGTTGAAAACCAATCAGTAACTGCATCAACTGAGAGATCTCCATCATACCTAACATAAAGTAGAAGTTTTATTGTCTTTCCAGTATAATATCCAGTTAGCCAAAAAAAATGACATGTATTAGCTACTAAAAAAGGTTTTGGGTACATCAATTTCTTAATAAAAAAAGACCATATCAAAGCTACCACAATGTTTTGAAAAGCACAGTTTGCCTTATCCAGGTATCATTCCTCAATAAAGAGATTGTCAAAAAAGAAACTTTGTTTACAATGCAATTACATGTTTTCTTCTATCTTAATTGAATCTCTAACTGCCAACTCACCTAACTAGGCAATCTGAAGTTCTACACCCAGGTGGAAAAGCAACAAGTGAAGGAAGCCCTGTGATCATTTTACCAAGTTAAAATAAATGCTGCTGGAAAGCTAACACAAAATGAAAGGAGCAGATCTAAAGATAATTACAAAGCTTTTGTTATGGAATGAACACCGTTTATATAGATAAAAATTTAAAATAGATCAGATTCACATTTTTTGGGAGGTAAGAAAGTATCCTGTCCTTAATCCCTACAACAAATAATAATATTAACACTAACAATAAAAGAAATACAAACATCTTTTTCCCATAACCATTTATAATTATATGATTTAAGACCGGAATACAAATCACTGCAATGAAAGATGAAACAGTGCAAATGTATTCATAGTTTTAATTTTAACAAATGTTAACATCTCAATCTCCGACAGTCCTACTCCTACTTCATATGCCAACTAAATTAAAACCTTTTCTAGTTCCATGTTTCAGAGTCAGAAGAGCATCACGAAAAATACTTCATCATTATTTTGATCTGTGGCACTACATTTATGCAAAAAACAACAGAGTAACTATGCATGTGTATGTAGTGCCATCAGATGCCCAATCAACAAAACTGAATCATAGTTTTTTTAATAATCAAACTCAAATGTAGTTATTTTGAAACAGAACTGAATCCATGTTTCAGTTTGATTTAACCATTTTGGGCCAGCCTATTTCACACCTTCAAAATACACCACAGGCAAACTCATATGCTACATAATATAATCAGTTCTTTTACGTGTCAATTTTTCACCAAAAAGTACATAATGAACCAAAAGCAAAATTCGCTGAAAATCATAGAACGAACCTAAAAAATTACTGTGACTAACTGAACAGGAAAACAAAACCAAAATGGGCAGATTCAATTTTCCATTTGAAACCACTCAATGATCACCCTCATGGTGGTAACCAAGTTCAATTGAAAAGGACAAAGACAACATGTAAAATTTCCCTTAAAATTAACATTTAATTCCTGACAGTGACAATCCACTGCAAGCCCCATAACTCCCCCACCCTTTTTCTATTAGACCATAAAGAAAACAATCTGATGCTCCTCATATAAGTATCTACAACCTTGTGAAATTACATTCCGATTGCAGACATATATACATATATGTATGACTCTTCAAAACAGGAGAATAATTGATAGCAGAATTAAAGCCACTGATCATATCAAAACAATTAAAGAAGTCATCCTCCCACCAAAATAGCAATGCTGGAAACTGTTGACTTTTATTCTCTATTCAGCTCAGCTGAATCAGTGTCTTCTCAACTTATTCTTTCAGATTGGAACCAGTGAAAACTATTCCTTTTAATTTCATTTAAGGAGGAAATAATATGACAGACTCACCATTCCTGAAGAAGAAATGTCCCATTGGCTTTCTCTCAGCAAGGGAAGTTGCAACTTGAACCTCTCCAAGTTCCACCATGCCAGTATTTGCAACTCCATCCAATAAAGAAGCTGAAAATATAGACATTACAAAATACAATCAGTCATGCAGATTCGTCAACATAACATCATTTTTAAGAAACAGCACAAAATAAAGAGAAGTCCAATTTTAGTAGCTCATCTAAGTAAATCAACCAAAATGCAAACTTTAACTGAACAGTTGAACCTTCTAGCTCTTTGTTCACTTGATAAGACATCTAGTTGTAATTTGAGACATTATTGTTTCTTATGGCTCTCTTCTTTCCATATTCAGCCATGGATAATAGAGTAACCATGGTTCAATTCTCTAAAGGAAAAGATGGTGATGCATGAACTGAATAGGCCATGATGTAGAGAGCTTTTGTCAAAGGAATGAAGCTTTTGGATCCTTTATAGTTTTATAATAACCTTCTAGACAAACAAGGTACTGGCTCTAGAATTAGGGGTGCAATTCACTTGATAAGACATCTAATTGTAATTTTGAGACATATGTTGTTTCTTATGGCTCACTTCTTTCCATATTTGGACATGGATAATATAGTAACCAGGCTTCAATTCTCCCAAGGAAAAGATGATGATGCATGAACTGAATAGGTCATGATGTACAAAACTTTGTCCAAGGAATGAAGCTTTTGGATCCTTTATTGTTTTAACATAACCTTCTAGACAAACAAGGCAGTGGCACTAGAATTAGGGGTGTAATTCGGTTGGTATGGAATAACCCTCATTCCCATTCCATTCCAAAATATTTAGGTATTCAAAATTTCATTCCATTCCACATTAATTGTTTAGATTTAAAAATTTCATTATTGAAGCCTATATATGTTTTATATATTACTTAATTTAAATATTTTTAAATTTTACATAATCATTCAAAACAAAACTTCAAAATTTTGATCATTTAAGTTAATAAAATAATTTCATAATGCATAAAAACATATTGAGTTAAGAAAAAATTATTTTGATAAATAAAAATAAAATAATGATCAAATCAATAAAATAATTATAAATAAATACTAATACTATTTATTCCTTCATTATTAAATTCATATGAAATAAATTAATTAAAAATATGATAATAAAATGTTTAAACATGACAATATAATTGAAATGATATAATCATCCAAAATATACTTGCATAACAGTTTTCAATCCAGTAGCATAGTTTATGCATAGATAATAGTTCTTAAACTTAAAATTCAAAATATTATATTATATTATATATTTTATATTGTATTATTATATTATAGTAAATAATAAAAATTGAAAAGAAAGTAAAATTTCAGTATACATATTGGAATTCGGAATTTTGTTTTAAGATTCCATTCCATATACCAATATTTTCTAAAATACATTCCATTTTGAATTCCATATTCCAAAATTCCATTCTATATCTACGTTTTGGTTTTGATTTGGATTTCGGTTTGAATCGGTAATATTCCAAACCAAATTACACCTATCACTAGACTAAAGAATTACTGTCATCTAAATTCATAAGTTAAGCAAAATTACAAGGCAAAACTGAAATTTTTCAGTTTCAATATTCTTCCCATGAGTCTGTATGCTCCCATCCACATGGTTTATTTTATTTGCAGTGCATAAATTTTTACACAAAAATGAAACTATAAAAGAAAAACTTCAAGCCAAAGCACCTAGAAACAGAGAAATTACAGAAAATGTCAAATTAAAAAAATGAAATAATACCAATTTCTTTCCAAGATTTAATGAACTGAGCGCATTGTCTGCTCCCAAGTGAATATACCTGCAAACACGTTTCAACTTGAAATCATCTAACAACAAATTGACAACAGTAGGTATTAATTAGCACTACACTCTCCAGAAGACTTCTTTTCTTTTTTTTCCCCAAAGCTGTTCTGCACTATATTTGTATAATATTTGGGAAATTGGATACCACTATTTTCTTTATAAGTGAAACAATGGAAATATGTTCATGACTTCATGCATATACGACCTAAGAAAAAGGAAGGTCAGAAAGATTACTGTGAAAGGCAGAAAAGGAACAAGGCAGAACTATAAACTCTATCTTGAACAGCTAAATTTCTTTTAATTTATGACAATAGAAAAACCATCAGCTCATTTAAAGTCATAAAGAAAATGCCTCTCCAGAATTAGAGTATCAAGTAATTGTATGACATAGCATAACAACAAAAGCTTAAGAGCTCAAATATTGAGAGGTAGATCACAACTACTACAATACTGGAAAAACATTAAAAAAAGTGTTTGAAATGGCAGTAACATAGAATTTGAAAATATTTGATTTAAAAACAAAGCAAATAGAGTCATTATGAAATTTCTGTTTTTACTTTGTATAAACTGTCAAACCTGCTGTCCAGTCATGCTCACAAATACATGCACTGTGATTCCACTAAATTTTAACTATTTCAGAGTAAGAGAGCATCATCTTTCTAAGAGTATGAACATAAGAAAAGGGGGGGGGGGGGGGTGGGGG
>CATIWJ010198661.1:0-22657 GCA_949640765.1 Croton laevigatus
CGCGGAACACAAATTGCTTCTTCCTTGAAAGCTCTCGACTTTATTTTTTGCTTGTTAATAGGCATTGAGTGTTTATTTTAGGTCATGCTTATTAGGAGGTTTTTGTTTTATAAAAGTAATCCAACGCTCCTGCAGCTGCTCCTAGAAATAATTGGCTGAGAAATAAGGGAAAAAAATGCAGATATTAACTAAAAAATTCGTTCTTTTAATCTATTCTAACATACCCAGATCAAGAAAAGAGCATCAGATGATACAATCAATAAGTACCCTAAGAACACTTGACAAAAACAAGCACAGAAGAATCTAACCCAAAAACGCACATAAAATTGGAAAGCAAAACACAAAACACAAAACAAAAGGTCCGTCATTGCTCAAAACCCATCTGCATCCGTCAATAATTGAACAGGAATTCACGGATTCTTAGCCTAAAACAACAAAATTTTAAAACAATAAAAAGAAAAGCAGTGTTCGGTGTCGGTACCTGCTGCGACTGCAAGAGAGAGATGAGCGGAGAGGCGTGGTGGGCAGAGACGGCGAGACTTTGGGTGGCTAGGCTAATTGCTGCGACTGGCTGAAGAGAGTGGCGCGGCGGAGGATTTTCGAAGAAGTGAAGAAGATGAGAGAAGACGAGGAGAGACGGCAGGTGAGAAGATTAAGATTTAGGGTTAGGATATCTTAAATCTGTATAAATATAGTAGGGGTTCTATTTTTCGGTCGGTTCGGTTTTCCGAAACCGATTCCGAAAATATCCCATTTATTCAAACCGAACCGATCTTAATAATACTTCAGATCGGTTCGGTTCGATTTATCGAGTTAATCGATTTGGTTCGAATTTTGTACACCCCTACCAAAATCGGAACTACGAATCGCTTCTTTTGCTTATTCTGTCCAACATACACTGCTAGGAAACCTTTGGGAACGGAAGCGGATTGTTCAGAAAGGGAACTCGACCCGCAGATGATTTTCTTTACACTTTTTGAAAGAAAAGCCATTGCTTTGAGTAACAAGATTTTGTATTGAAGAGCTAATTTGGTAGGTTAGTGCATATATATAGAGTAAGATTGGGAATGAGTGGTTTTGAGTATAGTTTGATACATAAGATCACATGGTGTTGTTCTGTATTTTGTGTATTTGTTGGAATACAAAATGTCTAACAAAGGGACCACTTGGAATTGAAGAATAACACAAAAAAGTAGCAATATTGCCTTGTTATTCCAATTTGCGCTAAATTTTGTAAATTGTGAGGTCCTTGACTTTGTTTTAGACCCACACATTTTACAAGTTATTGTGAACAAACAAATTGACTCTTTCATCATTTTCAGCCATCAACTAAACTTTCATATCAGTTTTGCATCACCCTTCTAGAAAGAGCACTAATGCTGCTGCTGCTACCATCAGTGCAACTAAAATGAAAAATCAGAAGACAGTAAAAGCAAAATTAGTTTTGAAGTTAAAAAAAAAGCCACCAATGTTCAAAAACAGAAGGAAGTTCAATAAATATATTAGCATTTCGGAATTTGAATAGTTTCTTTTTTTTTTTTTTGTTAAACTTATAAGTGAATCCTTCAATTGGGAAAAGGGTATGATCCCACCAACTGGGGCGAATAAATTAAGCTCTGCTTAGGCTGCAAGCATGATGTGTGCAGGGAATTGGATGATCAAAACCATATTCCTCTAAGCAAATGCTGAAATGAAAGCACATTTAGATTAGACACAGGAACTAAAAATCTCTTCTTCTTTAGCATACATTGCTAGAAAATCTTGCAGTACATTTAAGCATTTTGAAGATGCTTTGGGGGATGATGTATACCCATTTGTGTTTCAGTTAGGAAACAATCAACAAAATGAAAATGGTTATTTTGCTATGCAAGTGAAGGTTATTATTAAGGAAAATTTATAAAAAACTCCATATGTTTTACATAAACTATATTTTCCTCCCTATGTTTTTTTTTGTCAAACTAAAACCTCCCTCTGTTTTAATTCTGTTAATATTTTCCTCATTTCTGTCTATTTTTCTGTTAAAATAACGGTTTAAGGACCAAAATATAATTTTATGGACTATTTTAGAAAATCTGAAGAAATGAAGGACCGATTGGCAATTTGCCTTCTTCTTCTTCCTTGAACAGCAGCACACGCAGCTACTACCATCAACCCCACCACCGCTAGCCACCACCTTCGCCACCCCCACCACCACCGCCGCCACCACCAGCAACCCCACCAACTCTACAATCTTCTCTCTCTTCCTCTTCTATTTTTTTTCTTCCCATTTTTTCTCTTTCCTCTGCCGAACTAAACATAGAGTTGCCGCCGCCGTCCTAGAGCTGGGACGGCCAATCTGAGCTCATCGATCAACTCCCCTCGACAAGGTCGTCCTCTTTATTTTCTTCTTCATGTTGGCGACCGATTAAAGAGAGAGAAGAGAGAGATCGACGTTAATGGAGGAGAGAGAAGCAACCAGACTGTCGAAGCCATTTTCGACAAGCTCCGGTGGTCCGACGACAGATATGATTGCAGATTTGGACTTCCTTCGTCATAAGCTTTCGATTGGTATCGGTATCTTTCTTGATCTGTAGCCAGAACGGGAATTGTGTTCAAACTTCCGATTGATTTTTCGACCATTTTCTTGCTCCGGTTTTTGTAAGAATCAACTCACCTCTTCCTAAGCTTTGATTTCATGTAAAGATTTCTTCGATTGATTGAGTTTTCTACCGATGTGATTTTTCGGCAAACTTCCCAGACTGTTTTGCGTTATTCCGGCAAATCCATGTATTTTTTTTTTGAATGTTTTTGCATTTTTGGAATCTTTACGGTGAGATGGTTCTGATTGTGCTCTCGAATTTGAAATATGGCAAGAAATGTATTTTTCGGCGATTGGGCGGCGATTTTCGGCCGCTGTGGAGGGAGGAGTATCGGCGGCAGCTTCCAAGGTTGAAGAAAGAAAATTTTCAAAAAGGTCCCTTAATTTTTTAGTTTTTATAAAATGGCGTATAAAAATTACATTTTAGTCATTCAACCGTTATTTTAATAGAAAAAATAGACATAAGGAGGAAAATATTAACGGAATTAAAACAGAGGGAGGTTTTAGTTTTAAAAAAAAATATAAGGAGAAAAATGTAGTTTATGTAAAACATAGGGAGTTTTTTTTGTAAATTTCCCTATTATTAATTTATGGTTTGCTTGTGGATTGGATATGTGGTCATATTTATAGATAAGGTAGCATATACAAAATGCAATTGAAAGTTTAACGTGGTTTGCCGCTACAATATGCTTGAACATTTTCGACGAAGAGTCATGTGGTCTTGCCTTTTAACTAAATGAATAGCAAATATCAGACCATGTGACTTTGCCCATTTTTTAGACTGCAAAACTAAATCTGTTTTGATAGAATTGAGGTCAACAAAAGATTTTATCTTCATAAGCAGAACTACCTTATCGAAACCATATTATTCTTCTTCTGCTCTATTTAGCAAACATTGAAATGAAGGCTGATTTAGATGAGATACATGAACTGAAAATATCTTCTTTTCTGTCTCTCCAACGTATACCGCTAAGAAACCTTTTGGTACATTTGAAAACCTCAAATCTACTTTATTTGTAGATCGATGCAGAAACTTCTTGACTACAAGAGCAGACAAATGTCTAGCCATTGTGTGTAAGTGGCAAAAGATTGAAGAAACAGATGATGAGTATTTGAGTATTCTGTTTTGTCCTGGATTGAATATGTAGTTATATATAGATGTAGAAAAATCCTCTTTATCTCTTAACAAGTGACTGAGATAGTTTGCTTTTGCAATCTGCTTAGAACGAAGCTGACGAAGGTGCATGTTTCTAACTAATCAGCAATAACAGGTGGTGTGGGGTGATAAAATTATTAAAAGTTTGACATTAGATAGTTAGATAGCAAATGCTGATACATGCCAGATTATCTCTAGGAAATGAGCGGATGTTCTTAAAATAAATTTTCAATTAAGGACATGTTTTCGAAAAATAGTTGGATATGTTGGGGGCGAAAAAGATGGGGAAGGCTATGATGTATAGTTAAAGTAAGGAAACTAAAAAGAAAGAGGGTATGAGGTGTTTTTAGTTGAAATGCATTATCTATCAAAAAAATGGATGTGAAAGGACAGACTCAACAAAATCAATTTTCACAATAGGTCTTTTTTAATGATTTGATTTGAAATTTGAAAACATTGGCACATGAACTAATGACCTGTTTATTTCATTTTGTGTCTATTTGTTTCAAGAAGACATCAACTTTCATTGACATGAAGGATCATGCTTTTTGGTTGCTAGAAGAAAATGGAGATTTTAAACCACATCTTTTAAGGGGGTCTGCAAATTATATGATTGCTATTAATTATTGTTTAAAAGTTGCAGTCAGCAGGATTAGTCTTTTTCCATAATCTGATGTGGATAATTAACGTAACATCATCTACAAATTAGCATTGATGTTTAGTATAATCTGGCAACTTTTTTATCTTTTGCAAATTAGCAAAATTCAGAAGTTAAAAGTGGTGGGTCATGTGCCAGCCCTTGTTTATTTTTTGGTGAATAGTAGCCTTTAAGTTCCTGATGGTGGTGTGGGTCAATGATGTTTCAAATAAATCATAATTGGTAATTGGCATTTCAATTCTTTGATAGGTAGGTACAAGACCACGCGATGTGATTCCTCTTTAGAACTAAAAATTTCAATATATGCATTCCCTTTTTCATTTTCATTATATATAGTCTAACATTTTAGATTGAAAGGCATCACCAACTTCTTATAATATTTCCAAGCATCAAAAGTTCTTTTGCATTCTTTCTAAAATTATGGGTTTCCGTGTGCCTTCTATCATCCGGGCTAAGCAAATTCTTCAAAGATCATCCTCTACTGGAAGCCAAACAAGTACTTCAGGAATGGTAGATGTGCCGAAGGGTTGCCTTGCTGTCTATGTTGGACAAACCCAAATGAAGAGATTTGTAATTCCAGTCTCGTTCTTGAATCAGCCTGCTTTCCAAGAATTGCTCAACCAAGCAGAAGAAGAATTTGGATATGATCATCCAATGGGTGCTCTGACTATTCCGTGCAGCGAAAATAGATTTGCTGGTGTAATTTCTTGCTTAAACCATTGAAAAAGCAAAATACAGATAGCTTAGACAACTTTGTACAGTGTATATGGAAGGTATATTCATTAATGGAAGGAATTCTATAGTTTTTTTCCCATGGTTTTTGTTCAACTTTCGTTTTTGATGTTGAGTTCACTCATCACTACATGAACTTCCAATCTTTGCCCATGTAGACTAGTTTTTCCCTTCAAATTCACAGTCATTTACATTTTTCTTATGAAGTAGCAGCAACAGCAGCAGCACCAGCTAATAGGAATGAATTGTCTTCACTTACTAGCTATATTCCCTTCTGGGTCTCTTTTTTTGTAATTAACAGATTAAAACTGAAAAATTAATTAAATATTTTCTACACTACTATATATAAATTTTGGATGCTCAATTCAATTTGAAATTTATGAAACTTAACTAATGGAACAAATATATATATTATATTTAGAGATATGGTCATGTCAGTGGGAAAATATGTGTGAATATATAGGCAAAATTCTTAAGTACTCAGAGACAAACGCAACTCAAAAATATAATATGAGACATGAAAATAGATTTGGATAATAGATTTGTTAGATGTAATTTCATGCTTGAACCTGTTGAAACAATAATAATGAATCTGTTGAATAAATTGAGAAATACAGTAGAAAAAATGTAGTATAAAAGATAGAAGAGGAAGTTGACTATCATTTCATTGTAATTGAGAATTTATACAAAATGAAATAAAAAATTCTTCAAAAAATAATGGAACTCAAATACAAATATATGAGATTCTAAGACTGCAAATAAGGAATACCAGCAATTATTGAAAATTGAAAAAATTGAAAAATTGTGAATTTCAAATTTTGAACAGGCAACAAAATGCTAACAATTTCAGCACTCCTTGTCATTTTGATGATAAACACTAATATTTTTCCTTAGAGCTTCAAATCTTTCTTTTGGCAAGGATTTTGTGAAAATATAAGACAGTTGTTCTTCAGATGAGCAATTAACAAGTAACACTTCATTAGATTGTTCAACTCATACAAAATAAAACTTAATTTCGCCCATGAATTCCCTTATTGGTTGATATATTCCCCCTTTTGTAATTAAAAGATTAAACTGAACAATCTGATATTCTTTAAAACCTCTTTGTCTATGTCTGTTCTATGTGGGCTTATTTGTTCAAGCCCATATACATCAAAACTATTTCATTAAAATATTGTCCTAACTAGGGATGAGCATTCGGATACAGGTAAAATGGGTAATTCGGGCAAACGGATAGAACGGATAATGTAATTCGGGCAAAACAGATAATTGGGGCAAAATAGATATGTAATTCGGGCAATAATCGGGTAGAGAATTTTTTGCCTGAATTACCCATTTTGGCCAAATAACAAAATGACGTCGTTTTGTGTTTATTAGACTTTTTGTTTATTTCTTTCTTCCTTCTATCAATTTAAATTCATTTTGAAATATCAATGAATGAACTAATTATGTATTAAGATAATGGATTTAATTTATTGATTGGAGGCAAACTAATTCTTTTTTTTTTTTTTTTAAGAAGCAGATTTTTCTTCATCTTCTAACTGCTATGTTAGTAAAATCAAGATGAGAGCAAGTGAATAGAACTAAAATCTATGATATTGACATGTAATGTATTTAATTTTGCATGTGAAATAATTCATGTTAGCTTTTATGATTCTATAATTATGTTGGAGTTGATGATGAATATGAGTTTTCAATTTTTAATTCGGGTAAATTCAGGCAAAACGGGTAATTTGGGTAGACATTCTAATTCGGACAAAACGGGTAAAGAAAAAAAAAATCAGAAATATGCTAATTCGGGCAAAAATTGCCCGATTTGCCTGAATGATCACCCCTAACACTATAAATAGACGGATAAAGAATATTTGTTATAAATTAACAATATTCTCTGGAGCAACCAAAAAACTCTATGTTACAAGTTGACAATGTTCTCTGCAGCAACCAAAAAACTCTGTCCGTACGTATAGTCTTTCATGGGTAAACGTCAACTAGGATACCTAAGGATTGAAAGCTTGTTCTTTGTGAACGACTTAAGTAGCCGTTCACGTGCATGAGTATATCCTTGTTTTTTAAGATACTAGTATGTAACTAGCTCTCTAACGAGCTATTCTACAGCCCTTCTATTTTAGTACTACCTCCGTCTTTTTGAATTCTTTACACCTTAAAAACACAAATACCAATAAATCACCAATACCAATACACAAATACTAATAAACAATTACTAATCCTTTACACCACTTACTTTTTCACCAATACCAATAAAGAAATAATAATAAATAATTACAAAACTTACTATAAATGGAAATGTAAACAACAAAAAAAGACACCCAAAAAAGGAAATGTAAACATATAAAAAAATCGGAGGTAGTAATTAAAAGTGGGTACTTTGAAAATTATTATTATTATTATTATTATTATTATTATTTGGAGAATGTGGTAGAATTTAGTAGAATTAACGTGACTTTGTGGTTTTGTTTGATCATATAAAACAAAACCTATCTTATCCAAAAACTTCACTTTCGTTTTTATAATATATTCCGACCCTTTTCACGTGATAAGCCATAAATGGATTAGCATTATTTTGTTTTTTCACTTTATATGTGAAAACAAAACTAATCCTATCTAAAACACAATCATATTGTCGGCCATATCTCATATATATATATATATATATATATATATATATATATATATATATATATATATATATATATTAATTAAATAATTTAATTAACTAATTAATTGGGTCTAATATAATAAGTTTCCATATTCAACCCGAACTCCCTATACAACATGTGTCCACATTGATCCATAATCCTTCCCAAATTATCCCCCAACGAAAGTGTTGCACCCAAATTAGTACTACTTTAAGCTAACTCGCAAGTGCACGAGCCTATTGTAGTAACAATGGTTAATACCCCAAGGTCGTCTCTCAGAAGGTTGAAATTGGTTCTATCTAAATTGTTTTAACAATTGAACGAAAGAGAAACAATGAACTTAAATAACAAGAAGCTGGTAATAGAAAATTGGTGGCTGAAAATAATAATTAGAACAAAAGCTTTAAACTTAAAAGGAATTTATGGAAGGGATGCTGCAGATTTGGTTATCAAATTATAAAAAAAAAGTCTAGAGTTGTATTTTCCCTACCAATCTGTTGTGACTCTGAATTCCCTAACTGATTTTAATTGAAGAACAAATATCAAACGAATTAATTAGTTAATTGAGGTTGCTAGCGACCGCATTCATCATTTCCACTCAACTAATCTCTACATAAGTCGTTTAATTTTTTAAACTTAGGCTTATATTCCTAATTCACCTAATTTCTCAATTGAATATAGGTCCAGTATGATATCACCTCTCGGTCCTTCACCTAATACCTAAGTCAAATAATTGGTGATCAAGTAATGATTTGAGGAAATAATTGCATTCAATTAAGATAAAGAAATAAAATCAGTAGGAATATGAAATTCACACAACCATGGCAGAATATTTACAGCCCTAAAATAGAGAAATTTAGTTCATATTTACACGGAAACATGATGAAAACAGATGAGCTGAATGGAAATTAGAAAGGAACAGTGTAAACACAAACTCGATGTTACAAACTCCTTCCTGTTGAACAATCTCTTGTCTCAACTGAGATGGAGTGAACCCAAATCTACTGAACTAACTCTCTCAAGCTCTCTCTTTAATCTGAAACCTTCTTCTGCAAGTGATGGATGAACGAAAATGGAGGAAATCTGTATGAAAGGCGTGTGTTTGGTGTTCGGATGTCCTCTCGGATCATCATCCTCCCTTGCTCAATTGCCCAAGATAAAATATATATAGTGAATTTGTAGGTGAGATAACTTCTTCCACATTCTCCATGATTTCCACAAATGAAGTTAGTGCCTCCATAAAATCCGATCTTTTTGATAATGGATTGTAAAACCTCCCACGATTTTCCCTTTTTAGAAGCTGATATTGGTTGCACTTTTTACCACGTTGGATTAGTTGGACGTGTGAAGTTGAAATTTTCTTCTCTTGTTTAAACAGGTGTGGACAGCACGTGTACTGGGTCTTTCTTACAGATGGGCTTCTTCAATTTGTGTGAATTCTTGACTTAAATGAAACTGACCCAAAATCTTCTGAAATTTAAACAGCCGTGGCTTGCCTGTGTGACTGCTTGTGTGGCTTAATGCATTTCTTTCACCAAATAACGTGTTTTATGCTCCAATTTCCTTGTCTTTATGCCAATCACCTTAGAAATACTCAATATACTGAAAATACTAACAAACAAACTTAAAACAACCAAAAACAAGTAAACAATGACTTATAAAACATACATAATTAATACTACCTCCGTTTTTTTCATTTCTTTACATTTCAAACAGCATGCTTAGGTTGAACTTTGGTGTTGATAGTTTGATGGGTTGAGTTAGGTAGATTAAAGTATGTTTAGGTTAGTTATAAAGTACGATTACTATAGTTTAGTTATATATAAATAATATTTTAATCCACTTAACCAAACCCATCAAATTATCAACACCAAAATTCAACCTAAGCATACTGTTTGAAATGTAAAGAAATGAAAAAAACGGAGGTAGTACTAAAAACTATCACAAAATTATGCTAAACAAATACCCCACACTTAAGATTTTGCTTGTCCTCAAGCAAATTATCATAACATAAATTGGAAAGTTTCAGTTACCACCTCAGCTTTCAAAAAGAAAACAATATAATTGAGTCCATCCTATAAACATGCCAAGTATGATAAACAAAAGCTCTCCTCTAAGTGTTTCTCTCAAAAGTGTTTAAGGTATATCAATTATCACTCAAACCATTCTTGTTATGCATCTACTATAGACTTGTAAAATTATCCAATCTCCACCAAAGATTTCTATCGAGCAATTATTAAGAGGTCTTTTCATTTGGTTGTAATGGGGCTGGGCTACAAGTATGAAAAGGATATATAACTGGTTAGTATTGAGCATTATGAGTAATAACAGATAAATCACCTAACTAACTTTCTCAATGAGTTCTTTCATAACCTCACTTCCCAATGCAAGACTCAGATTCACAAATGTTTCAGACTTTCTCTGCCCTTTTTTGTATCATAACATCTATTCATTATTTTAATAACAGCTCTTGTTTTTATTCTTTTTCTTTTTTTTATACTTTCTTTTTCGCTCTATTTTTTTCTTCAAACTTCGAGTTCTTTTTCATCTCTAAGGATTAAGAATTGCAAGTAAGAGAATTTATAAACTAAAACCGATGCTCACATTAATTTTCAAGCATATTTCATTTGAATCTTTCCCATTATCACAATAGATTTCCCAACCTCACACTTAATTTTCCGACCCCACACTTAGCATTAAAACATGTCATGAATTACCTACGATTACTCATAAACTCAATAAGGTGCAAAGATCGGAAATAAAATCAGAAAATGTTTAGGCTCATTTCTTCGGGATTTCAGAACAAAAATAAGATATATTCAGCTTAAAGGGGTTGACTAAGGGAAAATAAATTGGATAGGCTATTTAAGCAAAATGTTTAACCCTAGTGCCTAAATCATTTCAATGCTCGAGAGATAATCCTAATTTGGTCTCGACTAGCATGCAAAAAACAAGTTCTGGAGTGCAACAATAAGGTGGCATACTCTCACAACAATTAATTTTTAGTGTTTATTCGTAGAAAAGGCTAAAAAAAAACTCACATGGTGGGTAAAGTTTATCATACTCAGCATGTATAATAGGCCATCAAAGATTCATGCAAAATTTTTAGCACATTCTTAAGCAAAGACAATTTATTTACTAATTCCCAACAATTATGTCAGATTTAACACTTTCAAAACAATTAAATTTTTTTTTAATCTACTAAAGAACTAAACTCCCTACCCCTACACTTAAAGTGTCACATTGCCCTCATTGGGACAACAACAGAAAACAAAAAGGGAAGGAATAGAAAAACCTGGAAAGGGTACCATGTCTCCAAGCTCCTCCTACATAGTTCAACAGTTGCTTCCAACAAATTACACATGAACCTCATAAAAAGTAAGTAGGCATAATAATTCACACACACAAGAAAGATAAAAAAATGACAGGGACTGATATAAAACAATAATATTTTTTTTTTCAAATGGGAAAACAACTTAAAGGTAATTGGAAATAAAGATAAAATAGACTTTGCTATTGGTGAAAACTCAAAATCTGAAATAAGGTAGCCTACAACAACTAAATCTGATTGCAAAAGGCAAAAGCATGGCATGATCCTGGGTTTTTTAGAAGACATAGAAGAGAAAGGAGCGAGCTTCTATGTGTTGATTCTGAAAATTACACGGCCATGGCAAAGAGTGCCAAAGTCGTGTTCTACATGCTCAAAGAGTAACCTAATACACACGGCCTGAAAAAGAAGAAGGGCATGGCTGTGTAGTTTTAGTAGAAGCACAGCATAACAAAATTTCTCTTGAGCATCCAAGCTAATCATAATCATCTAAGATTGAGGGTTTTGGACACCTACTTGGATCAATACCTGAAATCAATATAAAATTCCTTCCTCAAAGCAATTCAAGCCAAATAAAATTCCAAATAAAGCCAAAGAAACTAAGTAAACTTAAAAAAAAAATAAACTAAATTATGAAAAGAAATATTAAACTAAAAGCAAACAACTTAATTACAAAGAGTAATGGGGTGCCTCCGATAAAGCGTTTCTTTAACGTCGTATTAGCTAGACGTTATTTAACTTCAGGTCCAATTAACTTTGTTCCCTCATTCAAAGTCCCTAAATGCATGCTTATTAAGGGTTTTATGCCATTTCTAAGTTTCCAATGTAAACTTATTCCCTTGATCACTCCCTTACATCTCTCCCCAAAGTATTCATATTCTTGCATCCTATTATGCAAACCTAGAGTTAAAACTAACTCTTTCTTGCTATCTATGCCAATTTGCAAGAAAACATCCACAAAAGAATTATCAATTAGTGAGCAACTTTTATCCATGGACATACCTGAAGTGGGAGAGGTATTAAGGACAGAAATTTTAGAAGTCTTATCTACAACAATCATGTTTACCTTCCTATTCTGCACATCAATCTTTCGTAATGACAGATCTTCCTTTTCATTAAAATCAGCTGATGAAAATGAATCCATTGATTGTTGTCTTGAATTACTTACTGTCAGCTCCTCTTCCTTATTCTCAGATAAAGATAGGTGAGTAGTCATTGGCTCATTTGCATTTTCCTTATCAAGCATGATGTTCTTATCTCCTTCTTCGGTACCTGTATCCACACAACTGTCAATAATACAGTTATTAACAATCTTACCACTTCTAAGGATGATGACAACTTTAGCTTGCTCCAGCTGACTTAGAAATTTTCCTCCCTCATTAAATTGAAGTTGATTTGCTATCTGCCCAATCTGAGTTTCCACTTTTTTAGAGAAGCTTCAATTGAATCAAATCTCTTATTATTTGCTTCCTGAGTCTCAATGACAACTTGAATGAAGACATTTAGATTATATTCAAGGGTAGGCTTTCTCTGCTTCTCTTGATTTTTTGTACAGGTTTGAATATAGGCATTCAAACTTTCGTCAATAGTGGGCTCTTGAAACATTTGAAATGGCTATAGAGAAGGTTGAGGGTAACTTTCAATGAAATTCATCTGCTAAGCTTCCCACACATATGAAACAAATGGTGTAGGGCATATATTCGCCCAATGTCCATATATCCCACAATTTGTACACACCACTTGTGGAAATTGCGCACGTCTATTCATCGTCAATGGATAATCAACTTAAAACAAGCAAACAAGATTAATAGCATATGTATAAATAAATAAAATAAGACAACCAAATGCAAAAACTAAAATAAAATATGTACACAAAAAATAAAATAAAAACAAAATAGATAAAGACGCTAAACAACCTCCTCGGCAACGGCACCGAAAACTTGTTGCTCCCAAATTAGTACTACTTTAAGCTAACTTACAAGTGCACGAGCCTATTGTAGTAACAATAGTGAACACCCCAAGGTCGTCTCTCAGGAGGTTGAAATTGGTTCTATCTAAATTGTTTTAACAATTGAACTAAAGACAAACAATGAACTTAAGTAACAAGAAGCTAGTAATAGAAAATTGGTGGCTGAAAATAATAATTAGAACAAAAGCTTTAAACTTAAAAGGAATTTATGGAAGGAATGTTGCAGATTTGGTTATCAAATTATAAAAAAAAAGTCTAGAGTTGTATTTTCCTACCAATCTGTTGTGACTCTAAATTCCCGAACTGATTTTAATTGAAGAACAAATATCAAACGAATTAATTAGTTAATTAAGGTTACTAGCGACCTGTATTCATAATTCCCACTCAACTAATATCTACGTAAGACGTTTAATTCTTTAAACTTAGGCTTATATTCCTAATTCATCTAATTTCTCAATTGAATAGGTCCAGTATGATTTCACCTTTCTGTCCTTCACCTAATACCTAAGTTAAATAATTGGTGATCAAGCAATGATTTGAGGAAATAATTGCATTCAATTAAGATAAAGATATAAAATCAGTAGGAAAAAGAAATTCACACGATGAAAACATATGAGCTGAATGGAAATTAGAAAGGAACAGTGTAAATGCAAACCCGATGTTACAAACTCCTTCCGGTTGAACAATCTCTTGTGTCAACTGAGATGGAGTGAACCCAAATCTGCTGAACTAACTCTCTCAAGCTATCTCTTTAATCTGAAACCTTCTTCTGCAAGTGATGGATGAAAAAAAAATGGAGGAAATCTGTATGAAAGGCGTGTGTTTGGTGTCCGGATGTCCTCTCGGATCATCATCCTCCCTTGCTCAATTGCCCAAGATGAAATATATATAGTGAATTTGTAGGTGAGATAACTTCTTCCACATTCTCCATGATTTCCACAAATGAAGTTAGTGCATCCATAAAAACCGATCTTTTTGATAATGGATTGTAAAACCTCCCACGTTTTTCCCTTTTTAGAAGCTGATATTGGTTGCACTTTTCACCACGTTGGATTAGTTGGACGTGTGAAGTTGAAATTTTCTTCTCTTGTTTAAACAGGTGTGAACAGCACATGTACTACCTTCTGAAAGGTATTGGGTCTTCCTTACAGATAGGCTTCTTCAAGTGGTGTGAATTCTTGAATTAAATGAAACTGACCCAACATCTTCTGAAATTTACACGGCCGTGGCTTGCTTGTGAGACTGCTTGTGTGTCTTAATGCATTTCTTTCACCAAATAACGTGTTTTATGCTCCAATTTCCTTGTCTTTATGCCAATCACCTTAGAAATACTCAATATACTGAAAACACTAACAAACAAATTTAAAACAACCCAAAACAAATATACAATGACTTATAAACAGACATAATTAATACTAAAAAACTATCATAAAATATGCTAAACAGGAAGAAAAATATCACAAGCTTAGCCAAAGGGATAAGCAATTATTTGACAAATCAATAAATTATCAACAATATCCAAGGGATAAATACACTAATTTAATTATCAAGCAACCTTATGAATTAATTATCAAGAAAGATAAATACACTAATCTAATTATCAAGCAATTATATCTAACAAATTATCAAGATATTGTCACAAGAGCATCCAGGGATCAAATCAATAATCTAATTATCTCTAACAAAATTGGGGCATACAAATTCAATTACCAATAATTTGAACAATCTCACAAGAGTATCAAGTGAGAATTCAAGTCATGTATTTATAATATTCCTAACTACTATGAAAATTTTAAAAATATGAAGACTAACCCTTGCTAAGTCAAACAAATTAGGGTTTTTTGTTCGCAACCCTTCCTAAGTCTAACAAATTATGGTTTTTCCTTCGTAACTCATAAAATTATACAAGAAATTATCTTTAAAAAATTTGGGTACTTCTTCAATAACAAGAAACTATAAGCAATTACTTGACAAAAATTAAAAAGAAGACTCAAATCATACCTTTCTGGATATGCCAATGAATTGAAAACAACAGCGCAGCAACGAACGAGGATAATCCGATAAAAAATTCAAATGGACAAGGCGAACTGAAAATGGTGTTTGAGAGAGATGGACTAGAGCGTTGTTGAGAGAGATGGAGGTGGATGTTGTTGTCTAGGAGCACTATTCTTGCAATTTGAATGAGAAAGGAGGGGCTTGCCTTCATCAATTTTGTTCAAGGGTAGTAGCGTTTGGTATAATTACGACTAATGCCATTATACCCATATGCCTACTTGCCCAATACCAAATTTTCATTGCAATTAACTTCCAATCCACTTTAATAATAAACAATGCATAGAGAGTTCTCAAACTCGAGAACTGTAGCCTCGCCTTTTATAAAGAACTAGCATGGCCGCTAGTTCAGGTGTCTTTAATTGCATGTTAAGTACAACTTTATTTGTTTTTTCATATTTATAGAATTTTTAAATTATATTTTTGAGTTATATATAAAAATTATCATTGGCAAATAAATAAAGAAAAAAAATTAATATATATATATATATATATATTATTTTGTTTTTTTTTTACATAATATTTTATTTAGTTTTAATTTTTAATTAATTCAAGAAGTGTTTAAGTTCATGTCTATTTTATAATATATATTAATCGGGCTAATTTATATGTGCTTTTAGAAGAAATGCACTACTAACCCAAAGAGTATGATTATTTAATTTTTTTTTAAAAGAAAAATTTACGAAAACCTACCTATGTTTTATATAAACTACATTTTCCTCCCTATGTTTTTTTTTTTAAAACAAAAACCTCCCTATTTCATTGTTCCGTTAACATTTTCCTTCTTCTGTCCATTTTTTCTGTTAAAATAACTATTGAAGGACTAAAATTTATTTTTAAGGGCCAATTTGTAAAAACTCAAGAATTGAAGGACTGAAATATTATTTTTCTTTTCTTCTCCTTCTCGTCTTTACAGGACCTAACCTCCTGCCGCCACCTTCTCTTTTACCACCACTGTGGCCTCTTCTTTTTCTTCTTATTCTTCAATAATTTTCGAAAGAGTTTGACAAAAAAAAGAAAAAGAAACAGAGAGAGTCATATATATATATATATATATATATATATATATATATAAGATTTCGCCGGCACTCCGATGGTTTGATGAAGAAAGTAAGATCAGAAAATGATTCCCTTCATTATCAGCCCTCCATAGATGATTTTTTCGTCAAAGATCTACACTGGCAAGTTCAAGCGGAGGCACTATACACTAACGAATGCTGACGCATTTTTCGGCGTCCTTGGTGGTCAGACGCCAAAAATGGTGGCAGATCGGGATTCCTCACATTAAGAGCTTCCAATTGAAGTATGCATTAATGTCTAAAAACACATATTTCAGTGATTAAAGAGAAAAACGACATGAACTTGTCACCGGTATGGCTTTCAGGCCATCGTCCATTGATTTTGATGGTAAATCTGGACTCATCTCTTCCTTAGCTTCATTTTAATATAAGGTTTGAACGATTTGGTCGCCGGATTTGAAAGTAGAATTGTCCGGTGACAAACTGTTCGAATTTCGTATTTTTCCGGCCAAATGGTTTAGTTTCCGTTTGAATTGATTACGTATTTGAGATCCTTGAATTGAGATGAAGCCGTTGATGTGTTTTGTGTTGAAAACAGACTTGTTCTGCAGTTTTCGAGAATCCAGCGATCCGGCAATGGCTGGGCCGGTGGTTTGTGTGTGCTACTGTTTAAGGAAGAAGAAGAGGGCAATTTCCACAACAGTCCTTCAATTCTTGAGCTTTTAGAAATTGGCCCATAAAAAATACATTTTGGTTTTTCAATAGTTATTTTAACAGAAAAAATAAACAGAAGGAGGAAAATGTTAACGAAACAATAAAGTAGGAAGGTTTTTGTCTAAAAAAAACATAAGGAGAAAAATGTAATTTATGTAAAATATAGGAAGATTTTATAGATTTTTCTTTTTTTATGAATGTTGTTTTTTTTTTTTTTGATAAAAGGACTAGTCGCATTAAAAAACCCTTTCAAGCATTCCCTTTTTAAGATGCCATCGTCAAGGGAAAAAGATGACTAGCCTTGTTCGTAGTTATATTACGAGAAAAATGAATCAGTGATACAGCAAAGTTTGGGAAGACTACCCACCCAGAAACTGTACAACTCATTCTCCTTAGCCCACCTAGCTAACTTATGAGCTAAAATATTAGTATTTCGCCGAGCATACATAAAAATACAAGAATTAACATCTCGACTAAGGCTAACAACATTCAAAACAAGGCCTCTCCAGAGGCATTCTGAATTACTACCTTTACCGATCTCTTGAATAGCCATAAGGGAGTCTGACTCCAGAAGGATGTCTGAGAAATCTTGGTGAATGGCAAGATCTAAACCAAGCTTAAGTGCCAAAAGCTCTGCATGCAAAACGGAATCAGTTAAAGGAAACTTACCAGTGGCAGAACCGACCACAAGCCCATGCGAGTCTCTTGCAACTACCGCTACAATAGCATCCCGCGACTGATGATCCCAAGCAGCATCAACATTAATTTTTATCTTGTCAATAGGTGGAGAGACCCAAATAGATGGAGGACTTAGGCGACTTATATTCCTGCTAGCAGCAGCATTTGCATATTCAGATGTTAAACGGGAAGCTTGTTTAGCGATACCCATAGCTCCCTTACAGCAGAGTTCAAAAATACACTCGTTCTGATTTGTCCATAAGCCCCATAAAGTAAACATAGTGAGCTCAAGCATTTGTTTTTCACGACAAGTGCTTAGAAAGCAATCCCAAAAATTAGTATTGTGATATAAAGATTGGAAGATATTAAGCACTTCATGTGTTACTTTTTCCCAAACAGATATCGCAAGGTGACATTCAAAAAATAAATGCTTTAAAGAATCCGAGAAGGAGCCACATACCTTACAATCTCCATTGATTGAGACACCCCGAGTTTGAAGATTAAAAGCAGTTGGTAAAATGCCATGGACCACCCTCAAGAGAAAAATCTTCACCCGTGGGCTCACTGTAGATGTCCAGATAATTCCCCATATACCACGTCTTGAGTCACGATCCATAACTTCCTTTCCCAAGACTGATTGTGCCACAAAATAAGCAGACGTCACAGAGAAAGTACCTGTAGGTGAATCTTCCCATATTCTCACATCTTGATCACAAAAACGAGATATAGGGACCTGAAGGATTGCAGTAGCTGTTTCATTGTCAAACAATTCTGAAATTAGATCCAAGTCCCATCTTCTTGAATCAGGTAATTTAATGTTATTTTATGGATATTTTTTTTATTGAAGTAAATTTGACTAATTAGTTTTTAAATTTATGTAATAAAGTAGATTTAACACCACTAATAATTATTCATGACTATGCATGTATGGATATGAGTAGCTTGGCCCCACCACTAATTCTTTTGTTCGCCTATATTTGTTTCCAACTTCTTTCTCTGAATCATGATTATGATTTCTTTAGTCTACCTTTCGCTCCTCTGTTGGGCTTGAGCTCTTCCTCCTTCTATCACCCCTCTCTTTCCCTAACAATTTCTTAGTATTTCTCTTCGACATCTCATATTTATCTTTGCATTACTCCTTTTTAGTAACAATCCAAGTTTCCAAGTTGACGGTTTTCCAATTTCAAGTTTCGTTTATGGAATATACATATCATCTTTTTATTTTTAAGGTAAGAATGTGACTACTATTATTGCATGTTAGTAGTAATTGTTTTTGTCAAAATGTTAAATTTATCAATTTAAGGTTTGTTATTGCATGTTTTGCTTTTATGAGCACAAATGGAGTATAAACTTCTTGTATTTTTAACTAAATGGACTTCCAACTTTAAAATTCTTTCATTTTTGGAACTTTTGGTCATTATATTAGGACAAAAATTAAATGAATTTTAACTTAAGCAGGTGAGTCGGTAAGGAGCTTTTCTACCTTAAATGAGGTCAATGGTTCAAACCGCACTTATATCACCTTTTTATTTTGAAGGTAAGAACGTGACTATTGTTGTATTTTAATTTTGTGCTACTGTCGCAATAACTAATAATGCTGTTTTGGAGATCTCAAACTCATCATTCCTATCGTTTTGTTTGCTGGCTAGTAGACCTGTTGCTGCTTTCATATCTTTACAATTTCATATCATTTTGTTTGATTATGTTGGGATTTTGCCGAAATTTGCTAGATTATGATGTTTTGTTTGAGATTCTAATGATTTTGGCCTTTGTATATCCTCTGTTTTAGTTAAGTGAATGTTATTGATGATTTTTTAAAATAAATTCGATTTTTTTATCGGTTCATTAAATTCGGTTTAATTCGGTGGACCGAACCGAAGTTGTGCATATAGATCTGATATTTTTGATAGGAAAATGAGCTAGAGTGGTACTTCTGACATGTACGATAGGAAAAATGAAGTTAAACAGTTAGTTCTTTTCATCTCGTGTGGTGTGTTTGAAGTAGCTATCATTTGAATTTAATTTATTAATAATTAAAATATTTTTAATATTTTTTATTAGAATATAATTTAAATTTAATTAATTAATTAAAAATAATTATATAATATTTTTTATTATAATATAATTTAAATTTGATTAATTTATTATTTTAAATAATTATATAAAAATAATTTTATTTTCAGATTTTACATCAGCATTTTAAACGAAACCAACCCCACATATATATATATATATATATATATATATATATATATATATATATATATATATATATATATATATTTTATAATTGATAATAGTTTAAATAATTAAATACTAATTAATTTTTTGAATAATTTCTTAAATATGTTATTAGATCCTTGTGTTTTTAAATATATATTTATTACATCTAATTAAATAAAAATAAAAAGTTATTATTTTTATTTAAATACAAATTATTTATTTTTTCACATATTCTGAAAATGTAAATAAAATATTTTTTTTAAAAATGGCATTTTCTTTTTTTCTGCTTTTTTTTCCCTCCAGCCCTTTTTTCTTATTCTTTTTGTTCTCTTATTTTTACACGAGAGCCAATAGTGTGAACAATTATGTCATAACAAATATAAATTTTTATTTATCAATAAATTAAAATAAAATATTTAGAGAGCCAATTTAATAAAATATAAATTAAAATTTCCTCATATTTCTATCTTTTTCATAAAAACATCCCTCCTTGAATTAGTTTGTCAAATATTTTATTTTAATTTAGTAAATATTTGACTCTTAGACACAAAGTTCTTCGAAGGAATAGAAAAATAATATCTTGTTGGCAATAGTTTTGTGTTTTTAGTTTTTTATTTTCTATAAACTAAAATAAAAGATGCGATATAATTATTAACAATAAAAAGGGTAAATTGAAACGAAAAAATTAGATATTTATATATATATCTTAGGCGGAGATAATATATATATTTTGAAAACATAAACAAAAAATTACAAATACACCTTTAGGGAGTTTCAGAAAATCAGTTTTTGTTTTAAAATCACTTCACCCAAAAATTGAAAATAAAATAAATAGAAAACGAACGTGTCTCTTTTTAAAACAGGGTTGGGGGAAATACTTGAAAAAAGGCAAAAAGAGTGGAGTAAAAAAAAGGGGTCTTTTTCCGAATCACTGCCCATTCAAATGGGGCCGGCCTACTCATATAAATAAATTAACAAAAAAAAAATGGCGTCCGCGTGTGCAAACAGGCATAGAATTTCCTTTTGTTTTTTTTTTCTTCTATTGGATGTGGAATCTAAAATGCATATGTGCAATCTTCATTTCTAAATAATAATAATAATAATAATAAATTAACCGTAATTGATGTAGTATTAATATATATATACTCTGTATTTTTTTTTTGATATTTTTCAGAATTCCATAATTACTAATAGTTTAAATAATTAAACTTTATAAAATATAATTGTAAAATTATAAAAATAACTAACAACATAATATTTATATTTATTTAAAACAATTACAGTATTAAACTGAATTTTACTAAAAGAACCAAACTGTATATTCTATCGTTTAGTGAATCTTTTAATAACATTTCATTAAAAGTCATCCAATACAAAATAAAGAATTGTATATTTTATTTTATTTTTTTTTGAAAAAAGGTATATACAATATTATCCCTATAATTAGGGATAACCCAAAAATCGCATTGAAACTGGACCAAATTAAAAAAATTCCCATTAAATTGTCTATGATTTTTGCTCAGCGGTGTATCCTTTTGTTTTTTATTATATTACATCACTCACGGTTAAGGAACTGGAAAATTCTACCAATTCATGGGAAGACTTGTGCAGATTACTTGTGCTCTGGACCAAGTCAATGAGAATGACATCTTCGCCCACTTAAGCTAGATCCAATTGTTATTGTTACAGAATTCTTTAGGCATTGTCGCAGTGAATAGCACAATATAAAATTTAGTTTTTAAGTAAATAATTCTTCTAAAATTTAATTAGAAAAATATTACATATTATTTTTATATTTTTTTCATGATTTCTATTAAATAAATAAATTTATTTTCTAATATTTTCTAAATAGCAAACATATATGTTATTTTCCTAAATAACAAATATATGTGCTATTTTGTTTGTGGGCCCGGCTATGGTCTCGGCACCCCTTTTTTTTTTTGTTTTCGGCTCGAACGGTAGATTGTCTGTACTGGGACCCGAGATCAGTTTCAGTGGGTTACGGTTCACAGAAATTATAAATTTTATCTGACTGCATTTCAACGGTCTCGATTATTTTACATTTAATTTACAACACAGAGTCTGATTCTTCAAACTGTGTATCACTAAAACTAATCTCGGGTCCCAATACAGACAATCTACCGTTCGAGCCAAAAAAAAAAAAAAAGGGGTGCCGAGTACCATAGAATTACCGTTTGTTAAAATATAACTTCCATATACGTTATATACTAAAAGGGCCCGGCCAGAATACTCGAAGGTTAAAATTTAAACATTGCTATGAAAGTAATAAGGGTAAAAATGTAATACCTTATGCTGAGAGGGGTATTCCATCAAAACCCACAATTTCCTTATGAGCTTCTCTGCATCATTCACTAGAAACCACCATCAAAACCTTTTCAATCCCATCAAAACCCACAATAATGCAATCAGATTCGTTCAATGGAGCTGGAACGGGTCTTGCTTGAATCCATACAGATGTTTTCTCTGCTCTAGCTGCAAAGCTTCCCCTTAAGGTCTCATCACCTACTCCAGCAGGGTCAGAAATGAAAGGGAATCGAAGATCAAAGAAGGGAGCGACCGGAGATCCAGAAGGGAGTTTATCAGAAGTTACAGCTATGGGTAATAATGAGCTACTTGAGAATTGTAAGATTGCATTGCCATTATGCTCAATTTAGCTTTTACGAATATAATCATTTTTCCCCAGAAGTAGCAGGATGTTGTTAGAGCTGATTTTTTTCTTTTCTGCATACAGAAATGGGTTCCATAAGCTGGATAAAATTAAAGACTCCAACAGACAGAGTAAAAAGCTGGAGGAACTTACTGGAAAGATGAGGGAGTGTAAAAGGTACAGGGTTTCTATTTCCGAAATTCACATCTTATTACAGCTGTGTAT
>CATIWJ010198675.1:0-10986 GCA_949640765.1 Croton laevigatus
TAGTGAGAAGATTCATTATGTTGAATTTATTCATTTTGTTGCAAATTATTTTAAATTATTTGTTTTTGTATTCAAAATTCTAGTGAAGGGTTGAAAAGTCTCGATAATATTCAGATGGTGATTTTGATAATAGTGATGCCAAAGGTAATCACTCTCTTAATTGATGATTAATTTCTTTAGCCGATTTTTAATTCGATATATATGTTGTCAGATGGATTTAAATGTTTTGAAATTACTTGCAGTTGAAATGCTGGCCATGGAGGTTCGGCAACTGGCTTTGGTGAGATTTTGCTCAAATAGATCAAGAAGGAATATGAGCTTATAGCTGAAGCTGCAGATCTTAATTATACAATAAGTTATAGTAAGTTTTAGGCTTTTATGGCTATTTTCTTCTCTATTTTGAGAGGGGAATTGATTAATTCCTTTTTTTCAATGTGCAATTGATTTCTTTTTCTCACTTTACAATGTTCTGGCTTATAGGAGGAAACATTTGGTGCCACAGCAAAAATATAGAAAATTGCTTTCACTTTTGAATAAGTATGTGCCTTTTATTTTCTTTCCCTTTTTTTTAATTTGGTACTTTCACGTCAAGATCCATTTTTATGTTTAGCCTCTTTATACTTTATTGGTCAATAGAGGATGTTCATATAATATTTATTTTTATCATGTTTCTTATATAGCTATGTTTGATTTGCTTGATACAGTTACACCAAGGGCATTGGGTTACGGTTTTTTTTTAACATAGATATAACTCACACACCTAGATGTGGAGAGGGAATTTAAACTCTATCAGCTTAGACCTAAGGGCAAGTTGTTTACCAACTTTACTGGGCTCCAACCATGGGTTATGGTTACATGTGGTGGAATTTATACAATGAATACCAACTATCTCAAATAAATGAGATCTACAAATGTTATTAATTTAGTACACATGCATTTGTATATAAGAGAGTCACTAGATGAATAGCTTTGAAACGTGGTAAAAACTGAAATTTATGAAGGTTTTTTAATTGCTATTTTTAAATATGTGTCAAATAGTCCTCCATCTTTGCGAATTTAAATTTTTCCTTATTTTGCAAACCTAAACTACATTCTTTTTCTAGAAACCTTCCTTTTTTATTTGATCATGAAGGAATTATATATAACGAATATAAATAAAATAGGAATAAACATAAATACGTTTAGTATTGATAAACAAATTCCCACGAGCGGAAGCGGAAGTGATCACAGGATTGAGTATGCTAGGCCATCAATAGAATATGAAATCCTATAGTGCTGGTTCAACGATCTAAGAACTTCAAGACGTGGAGATTGAAGGAGCTAAGTGATGGGAGGGAGAAAATCTAATTTCTCTTGGGTGGCTACTGTAGACAAATTCTACATAATTATTATGTTGTATCCTTTAATCTCTTATTAGGGAGGTTTATATATGTGTTGGGTTATTAGGATTACCCATTTAACCATATAACCCATTACACTCTAGTTGGGTCTACCCATAACCCACGAGTCATGGATGGATCTTAATTAATTAAAACTTATTAAGTTAATTAATTCCAACATCTCCCACTCACATATGACTGATCTTATATCCGTCTTATCTAATCTCAAATCATACAAGCAAATAGATCGTGTGACCAGCATACTTCGAGAGCTCAAATGTCGTACACCTGATAAGGATATACGATTGTCTCGATAATCCACTAAAGGTTCTTTCATTATCAAGAATGTATGCCTTACCCCAGAAAGTTTCTATGCATTCATTGCCACTCACAATCAATCTCTAGCATTGTTTCATTTATTCACTGTCATAAACTCAAATATGATAGGCTAGCCAGAAAAACAAATGAAACCATGAAAGCAGTAATAACAATCTTGCCCTTATACATCATTTCCTTTGTAATGAATTGACTTTCTAATATAGAAAAAACCCTTTAGGCCGAATCACTCATAAACATAGATATTTTGCTAAAATCATAAAGTCAAGTCATACTCTGGAAATATGCCTCAGGTCATAAGGGTAAATTTCAAAAATCATATGTTAACAAATAGAGTCCTACATTAGGAAACTTTTGAGATCACAGAACATTTGATCATAATTTTTCCATCTCTGGGTCAACTTTAAGCACATATGATATGATACATATGTTACGGTGCCTTCCTTTTTCCATTTGACAAAGTGTGCATGTTACTTACACCATACAGTTTTGATTTAACTTTTTAAGATTATCACCAGCCTTTTAAAGACAGAATCACTCCCCAAAGAGATTCACAAAGCCCTCTACATACCAGATTATAAGATTTTTATCTTGCACATAGCAAGACTTCATCACATATTAAACAAGCTCTCTATTGTTTAAAATATCGCCTCATCTTAATTTTATTGAACATATCAAATAAAATTAAGGTTAATGATGTAAATCAAGGAATGATCAAGGATCCTTTGGTGCTTCCTCAAGGTCTATTAACACGAAACAAAGCTACAAAGTTTCAAGCAAGCTTAGGAATGTATGTTCAAGAGCAAATGAGAAAGGAATTGACTAAAAATGTGTCTGAGTAGGTTAGAATGGAGCTGGAACTTCAACCAAGGATTATCATGATTCTGAGAGCAAGTTCTGAAGATTTTTGATAAGGAGTTGAAATTTGGAAAGGAAGGAATGGACAAGTTAGGCAGGAGACTATTTTCCATAAGGCGTGACCACGCCTTGTCAAAGACGGCCAGCAGATAAGGAAAACGTGACCAACGTGACGACTTTTGGAGGCAAAACTCAGGATTCTTTAATTTTTATGTGGCCCCCACTATTTTAGACTTGTTGGACAAGAAAAATATCTTCTAGTATTTTATTTGTTTAGTTTTTCCTTTTTAGTCAAGAGAATTTTCCTTTCCTAAATAGGATTCTTAATCTTGTCTATTTAAAGGATCCTAATTTTGGCAAGAGGGAGACTTTTGAGAATTTAAATAAAAATTTATTTTTCAAGAATATGAAATTACTTTTCTTAGATTTAGGGTCGATTCTCTAATTCTTAGATTGCATCATGAATTCATATCTACTTATCAACTTCGTTGTGGTGTTTTTCTGATTTCGTTCCTTTAAATCCTTCGATTATTAGCGTTCTTGCTTCTTTAAGCAACGGGTGTTATAGGGGGTGGATTTCCTTCATTGTTAGAGTTTGATAACAGACCGGGTGCTATAGGATCCGCATCAGTTAACACCTATGTGAGTAGGTGTACTTCTTTCTAACATGACTTTTAACAAAAATAAATACCACATGCATTCATAACATAAATGTCTCATACATTTATAACGTAAATGTCTCATACATTTAACAAATATATATTGCTTAGTGAACTTGAAATGGATTTATCGAAAAATAAAATATTAATTCATGTTATTTATACATGAAAAATTTAAATACATCATCAAAGTCTACGTAAACTAAGAGACCTAACATGTTTCTAAAACAAATCTCTAGAAACGGTCTTGGTAAGGGGATCATATTTTATGTAAGGATGTATTTTATGTTCACTTCTCTTTGTATAACCAAATCTTTCATAATTGATACTTACTATCAATATGCTTAGCTTTACCATGGAACTTGAAATCCTTGGTGTAAGCAATTGATGATTAACTATCACTCATGATTATCACAGAACTTTGAGAAGCATCTTGGTTTAAATGATTCAAAAATCTATTCAACCATACTCCTTCTTGGGCAGCGGCTAAACGCGCTACAAATTCAGAGCCTCCATAGTTGACAGTACAATACATGCCTATTTCTTACTACACCAAGAAATTGATGTGTTTCTAAGTAAGAACATAAAACCAGATGTTGACTTCCTTTCGTCAACATCACCAGCCTAATCAGCATCAGTGTGTCCTACCAATCAAACATCTCTTTCTTAATAACATAATTGATAATCCATTGGGCCTCTTAAGTATCTCAATACCCTCTTTACTACTTTTCAATGTGATTTGCCTAGGTTGGATTGAAACCTGCTTATTAGCATAATAGCATAGCAGATATCTGGTCTTATACACAATATAGCATACATTAGACTTCCAACCACACTAGCATAAGGAATGGTTCTCATGTCCTCTTGACTTTTTGGACACATTTTCTTGCTAAGGATTTCTCCTTTGCAAGTGGGTGTATCTATAGGTTTAGCTATGTGCATATTGAAATGTTTTAGAACTTTTTCTATGTATGTTTCTTGAAAAAGTGACAACATTCTCTTTTCATGATTTCTTGAAATCTTAATTTCAAGAATATATGCCGCGTCACCCATGTCTTTCATCTCAAAATTGAATGATAACCAATTTTTTATATCCATTAGATATGACACACCATTACTAGCTAATAAAATGTCATCAACGTTTAATGTCATTATCAGAAGTTTAGTTCTAGACCTTTTGATGTAAACACAATGGTCCTCGTCCACTGTACAGAATCCATATCACTCAACTGCGTTGTGAAAACGAATATACTATTGTCTGGACGACTGCTTTAGTCCATATATCGACTTCAATGGTCTGCAAACCTTATGTTCGCTACCTTGAAGTTTGAAACCTATAGGCTATTCCATATAGATTTCTTCATCCAATTCTCCATTGAGAAATGCAATCTTTACATCCATTTAGTGTAACTCTAGATCTAAACTTGCTATTATGGCTAGAATTAGTCTAATGGATGTTACTCTAACAACATGAGAGAATGTCTCTTCATAATCAATCCCTTCTTATTGAGTATACCCTTTAGCAACTAAGTGAGCCTTGTATTTTTCGATACTACCATCCGCTTTGTGCTTAATTTTTAGAACCCATTTATTCCCTACCTTTGCATCCTTTTCAGAAGGTCAGTTAGAGTCCAAACTTTATTAGACTCTATTGGTGTCAACTCATCTTCCATTGCTTTAATCCATTTATCCTTAACAAGACATCATAGAGCTTTAGACACATTCTTGGGCTCATCATTATCTAGTAGGTCAACTAAAAAGCATGGCTAGCATTCTCATTATCCTCATGATAACGTGAAGGCAAAGTAATTTTCCTTTTAGATCTTCGCAACTCTTGATCTTCATGAACACATTCATTTGAATCTAAGATGCTTGGAAATGGATTTAAACTCCCACTGAAATTAAGATCCATATTTTCACTTGACTAATTCCCATCAAACTCATGATTAGGAACATTCGTCTGAAGATCACCATTTTTAGTCTCAAGAATTCTCCCATTCAAATGGAGTGATCCATGAATGTCTAAATCCAGAGTTTCATAAAGTGAAAATTCTTTACCTACGTCTCCTAGCTTTGGAAACTGATCTTCAATGAATATCACATCTCGTGATTCTATCTCAGTTACATGACCATTTTCTTGCTTACCTACTAAGACGTATCCTTTTGATACTTTAGAGTATCTTATGAAGACACACTGTTTACCTCGTGGGTTTAATTTCCCAAATTTACTTGAGGTATCATGTATGTAGGCAGAGCGCCCATATTGTAACATCTTATTCTCTCATTAGTTAGTATTTCTTAAGTGTCATTAGCAAATGATTTGTTTGTAGGAGTTTCGAGTTCCGAGACGGGGAAACGTAGGAGTCAGTATTAGAGTCCGTGTTAAGCATCGGCTAAAGTAGAGGTAATCATTTTATGCTTGTTTAATGGATAGAAATAGATTTGGGCTAATCATTTAAAATGGGCTTAGAGTTTAAGAATGAATAAGATGATGTTGGGCTAAGGCCCATGGCAATATATATATATAAGTGGAAACCCACACTAAACCAACCAAACAATATCTTCCTTTCTCTCACAAATTCTAGAGATTTCTCCCCTTTTCTTTCTCCCTTCCACCGCCACCTCCATATCTCTTCTCTTGTTCTTCCATTTTCTTATATCAACTCCCAACATCTTCACCATCTTTCATCAAACTCCTACACTCTCTCACTTTTTCTCATAATTTGGCTATTATCCCTTCAAGATCAAGATAGAGTATTCATCATCTCTTCAAAAAATCTAAGGTAAGAGTTAGTATAGTTAGGGTTTATAGTTTAAGTAAACTCTTTTGTATTTATGCTAGAAATGAGCAAGAATAGTATAGATTTAGTTAAGAGCTAGTCAAGGTTTAGAGTATAATGGGAAAATCTAGAATATACAAGTTAGGGTTTGAATTTATTTTGAATAAAACCTAAGAAAGTATGTATTCTTATTGATAGAGTTGGAAGCTAAGGACAAAGAGAAAGGAAAAGAAGTAGCTTGAGTCTAGTGGAAGCTCATCAATCAAGGTTTGATGCTTTAACCCATTTTCTATTAAAGCTTAATTTGAATTTCTTCAAGTATTTGTAAATATGAGTTATAATTTGAAATTTCAAATGTAAACTTGTGTTTCTAGTGTTTAACCTTGATTTGAGCCTTACAAATTGTAATATATGCTTTGTGATGACTTTTAAGCATGGGTGTTGGTTTATGAGTTGAGTATTTTGAGAAAAAGATGATTTTCAAAGTTGCAGTCTGTTTTTACCAGATAGTCGCGCCCACGACCTAACCGTCTCACGTGCAACGAACTTCGTCAACAGCGTAGCGTCCGTGATCTACCAGTCACGCCCGCACTGTCGACAAGTTTGTTGATGTCTCGCCCGCGACTCCCTAAGCGCGCCCGCGAACAAATCATGATTTGAGTGATAAAGTTCCAGTGGAGGTCGGAACGCTCGCGACTTCATTGTCTCGAGCGCGACGCCCCTGCTGGGGTTTTGTCATGCCCGCGACCCAGGTGTCTCACGCGCGACATCAACAACAGTTTTTTAGAATAATTGATATTTCAATCAAAACGAGTTTTGGCTATGTTTCAAATTTTGTATTTTCTCAAATAAAGGCACGATTGAGAATGATATTATACATGAGATGTCTTGGTAAAGAAACGAAAGAATATGAATCGAAAGAATGTGATGAATGATGATTAAACTTGCTTAACAATGTTGAATGTTTATTGTATCGCTCATGTGGCTCGTTATAACGCTAGTGATAAGAATGCGATGCATCGTAGAGTTAAGAACCGCGGAAAACATGATTATGGGTATTATGGTACCCTAATTTAATACAAAGAATTTGAGTATTATGGTACTCCATTAAAATGCATGAATATATATATTACTCAAGTGGAGCACAGGTACCCTATGATAACACAAAACCTTAATCTTATCCTTCAGTTCTTCAAAGCCACTAGAGCAAGGAATGTACCATGTATCAATGTTTTCAATTGCTTTACTTAATCTTTTTCTTAAAATGTTTGTTATGATTTATTTATTGTTTTAAAATATATTTATATGTTATTTAAACTTCGGTTAAAGCATACACTAAGCAATAGTTTTGCTCAGCGAGTTTATTTGTTTAAACTCGTAGGTTGAAGAACAGTAGCTAGGAGTTCTGTCGCAGTCAGCCGCTCACAGTAACAGCATATTTTATCTTTTGGTATATAATCCCTTTTGTACTAATTAGACTGGCATGTACATAGGACTTGTAAGGATGATTAATTGTCTGTAATTATATTATGTATTTAGAACTATGAATACTATATGAAATTTACGATATATTGTGTAGTGACAGTCATATGTTGAATGTTTATGATTATTCGTATGTGTAATGAAGTGTATGTATGATGATTTAAAGGAGGAGGATATAAGGGTGGTGTAATTGAAGTGTTAGTTATAGTTTTATTGGAAAAGATTTGTAGGTAACCGACTCAAAACTAAGAAAAAGTAGCGTTTCTTCTAGACTCATTTGTGGGTTTAGAAGGGAAGTTACACATGTAGCCCTCTTATAGGTCTACTTTGATAAGCTTATAAGGGGTGTTACATACATGAGCAAAATTAGGTTAGACCGGGCTTTCACCCTGTCCATAACTCATATGTAGTAAGTGTAAGAGATTTAGAAGGCACACGATTCAAGACATATACGGCTATAAACAATGCATCTCCCCAGTAGTCGGGTAAGTTTAATGTTTTTGTCTAATTAATCCTCAACGAGATTCATAAATCTTCTTAAGCATCCTAAAGCTTTAGATTTATGAGACATCAAATAGATGCAACCATATCTAATACAGTCATTTATGAATGTGATGAAATAATGAGCCCCATGCCTAGCCCTAACATTTATTGGTCTACACACATCAAAATGAAATAATTGCAATGGAAATTTGGCTCTGATTACTTTACCAAATGGTTTCTTAATTAGTTTCCCTTTTTAAGCAGTGCTCGCATATTGGTAACTCTACCTTTTGTAAGTCACCTATTAAGCCTTGGTTTGCAAGAGACAACTCTTTTGCTCTTGGCCAATGTGATTTAAACGTATATGCCATAAGTTATTCACATCACTATATGAAGATTCAGTAAAAGAAAAACTAATATTGTTATGTAAGTTGACTCGTTTAACATCTATAATAATAAAACCGTTCAGTACATAACCAAAACCATAAATCATTATACCCAAACATAAATGAACACTATCATCCTCAAAAAACAAATTGAAAACTAATTTCATCAAGACCAAAACAGAAAGTAAATTTCTACGAATACTCATAAAGTACATCATATAGGTATAAAGTACGGCCTTTATGCAAAACTAATTTGCATGTGCCAATACCTTTAATAGGCACTCATGCATTGTTTCCTACATATATCTACTTTTGACCTTCTTGTATTCATTGAAATTCCATAAAAGATTCACGATCTTTTGCTACATGGCTAGTCGCACCTAAATCAATGGCCCACAAAGGATCAAATTTAGTTAAGAAAACAAAGCTTGATACATAAATCTCACTAGGAGATACTTGAATGTACCCTTTTAGGAGCAATGCAATCTCTTGCCTAATGGCCCTTTTGTTGGCAATTGTAGCACTTCACATATGCCACATTTACCTTTCTCCTTTTTTTTTTACCATTTTTCCTTATTTTGGTTTGACTTTTGCTTTTTTGGCTCATTAGACTTACCCTTGCCCTTGGCCTTACGCTTATTATTGTTGGAACTCGTTCCAACTGTGCTGTTAGTTTGTTCCATGTGCACTTAAGAATTGACTCTGATCAATGCTAATCGATCTTTCTCTGGTTCCAAGTGGCGTGCAGTGTCAAGAAAAGTCTTGATAGACTTTTCATAAGTTAGGTACATCTCATATGCTCCCAACTATTGGGCAAGGAGCGGATGACAGACTGAATTTTCTGCTCTTCTGTGAGCTCGTGACCAGCATCACTAAGCTCACTGATTATGTTTTGTATTTCTCTTAAATGCTTTTACATGTTCTGATCAGGATGCTTTTTATAAGTATCCAATTTGATAGTTAGAGAACGGAGTTTAGTTGCAGACACATCCCCCAAAATTCTATTGCAATTGTTTCCACGGATCTATTATATTCTCACACTTTTGAAATTGCTTTGCAACGTCATCATCCATTACACTAAGCATGATGATGTGAGCAAAAGAATTCTTTTTCTTCCATATTAGGTAAGCATCTTTGTCCTGCTTATGCTGGACAGTTACGCCTTACTTAGGCCCAGGCATGACGTGATTCAAAATTTCAAGGACATCTTGGTCCTTAAGTACATATTAAATCTTCATTGCCCAGATCTCATAGTTGTCATAGTTCAACATAAGATCTTTGTTAAGCTCCACAATAATAGATTTAGTGGAAGACATAGTAGATCCTTTTGATCTACAAAAGTTAGATTTGCACAATTGAGGTTTCTAAAGCAATATATTTTTTATTACTATGTACTAACATACTTTAACTCATAAAACTTTCCACTAGACTTAGATTTGAAAAGTTCCCAATTACCCTCCAAGAACTAATGATTGGTTAAACTTGTTTAAATAGTTGTATATAATAAGACAAGTTATTAGATGTTCTAAGTTTACGTAACTTAAAAGTTTAAGTTCTCATAAATCTAACTTAAGAATTATTAAATATTCAACATGAATTACATTTAAACAAATTAAAAACAGAATCTTTAAATATTTAACAGGAAACCAATCATTCATGCATCCATATCAGAGCCGTTTCATAAATTTGGGAGGCCTTGTATAAAGTATTAAAATTAGACATTTGGCCACATAACAATTATGATATATATAATTAAAATAAATAAAAGATATGTATTCTGAGAGTGACTCAGTGAAAAATGCTTAATAAAACAAGTTATTAGTCCCAGGTTCAATTCTTACAGCACACACTTAATATTATTTTTCTAAAATTTTTAAAAATTTATGGCCCTAAAAAAAATGGGTGCCCTGTGCAAATGCACTGCTTGCACAGGGCCTCCAGCGGGCCTGATCCAGATATATTCATATTTCTAAAGAAATATAAGAATTTCATTTACAAAAAATGAATCATATATTTGTTATTGTATTTATGTTCTATAAGTTAAATTTTAACAAATAAAATTTTCAATTTTGATGTTCTTCAAAAAAAAAAAAGATGAATAAAACTAATTTATTCTATTTCTATATATAATAGAAAATTATTTGGATAAATTATTAATAAAAGAACCATTATTCCTCTAAGAGTCCTTAATCACCCCCCAAAGTGACTAGGATAGACTTGAGAACTTTATTCACTAAGTCTATGGGGACAAAATTGATTTCATCCCCTTACACAGAACAAATCAATGCTCGCTCACTCCTAAGGACCATGAAGTTGCTAGGGTCTTAAGTCCTATGGACACCATTTCTAGTAAGTCTCTCAAGTAGAATAATCATGGCTCCCATATATCTCCCATATGAATTAAGCCAAGCTTAATCCATTATGTCTTCTACACCCTTATCTCGAAAAGAGTGGCGCATCCTCTTTGGGAACCTCTTTTCCAAATAATCTCTTGAATAAAACCATTAGTTTTAACAATGTGGGTTGCGATCTTATCTATATCTCTTCTACTAGTTTTCAAAACTTTGGACTCTTCTAAAATAACTCTTTGTCTTTCCTCTTGAATATTACACAAAGTAATATT
>CATIWJ010198683.1:0-32872 GCA_949640765.1 Croton laevigatus
TTTGACTAATTTAAAAAAATAATTTGGGATAGAGGCAGATACAAAATTGTTTCCCTGTTTGTTAGCGAACTTTAGAAATTAGAACCAACTTAATTGGATTAGTAATGAAAGAGATATAGCTAAGAAAGTGACAGGGGTGCAAGCTGGAAATCAAAATCAGGGCAGAACTAAACTTATAACTTTGGACTATGATTTGAATATATTGTGGGCATAATTATATATTATGGTAGAAGACAACATTGTGTATAAACATGTTAGCTAACTAGAGAGTCGAGAACCACTTAATTTAGACCTTAAATGAAGAAGATATAATCAAATTACTAGGCTGTGTGCACATGAAAATAAATAATCGGCAAGGGAAAAATGAATAAACATTTGAGAAGTTGTGTGTTGATTATAGAAGTGTTTATTTTCGGTTTATACGAGGAGTGATGGTATATGGACATATTGCCAAAGTGTTTGTGGAATTCTTATGCAGGATCCCAATGAATAGTCGCAGGGACTTGTCACGTAGTCACTGTTACTATTCACAGACTTTTAGACATGATGCGGAACTCTGGCGAAATTTCTGTAAAAACGGACATAGAATTTGACTAAGTAAATTTAAAACTCATTTGATAAAATATGATTTAACTTAAACAATTAAACGAAACCTATAAGACATAACTCCATTACCTTGAATCTCATACGTATCATAGTTACAGCCTAGCATGTCCAGTAACTTACAGAAAATACATTGTACGTATTGTTATGGAGTATACACATAAATGTAAAATCGGAAGAACACTATTTATTTGGTAAAATAATATTCATATAGTAAATTACTATTCATTTGGTCAAATTTTTAAAGAATAAGTAAATGAAAGGCATAAACATGTGAAAATAATCCAATGGGATCAAAGCAATAAATAAAGTAAAAAAGAGAACTATAAGCACATATCGAACGTACATAGGCATGAAATACACGCACGACAGACAAAAGATTTAAACATGGGGTAATCATATTTTAATATATATAGAATTTATAAATAGGGAACACGTAATAATGTATGAGAATGAATGGGAAACTAAATAAAATTGTGATTATGCTTCTTAAGCTAGATTTGCGGGGAGATAATGGGGTCGGACAAAGGACACGAAATGCAACTGACGAGTAAATCGACGTCAAGTCAGGTTCGGTACTTTGCTTTTATTTATTGCATTTTTATATATATGTGCAATGATGTGAACATGTGATGCCTTGTTTGCAATGTTGTGCTACTGTTTGACATACGTGCTATTTGTAAATAATTAATGTGTTAAATTGAATTGAGTAAAAGTAAAGTACCCACTAAGCATAGCGCTTAGCAAGTTTAATGTCTGCTAAACTTGTAGGATCACAGAAAGATGCAAAGACAACTAGAACAGTCAAACAAATTAGGCTCACCAGCGACACTTAGCAAGGCATATGCTGCGCAATAAAAGTCAGATGCCAGAACAGTCTACAGCAATGAGAAATAAAAAAAAATTTCAGGTAATGTTTTACATACCAGTAAACATCAGTTGTGACACTCTTAGCTCGACTATTAACTAGTCGGGTTAAGGGGTGTTACAATAAAATTACGACAAACATAAAATTATAAATAGTAAATCATAAAAACTAGTCGATGATTAAGCGACAGACAAATACTTTGAAAAAAAAATTGGTCAATTATTAAAAAAAAAACTTGGATAAATGATGATGAGTTTGAAAAATTTGTCTATAAAATTTAGATGATTAACGAATTAATTACAACTAAGTTATCTAAAATTTTATTTTTCTGGAATCATCATGAACCCACAACCAGTCCATAACTTCTTCCCTTAACTTCTTGTGCGAAAGGCTTCTCGACAATGAGATTTTCCTTCTGATACAAGTTTCAAAAATTTACATGATCTTGAAGTTTATGCTCGTGCAACTCTTCATACATGGCTCTCCATTGTCGCGTGTTGCAGGGATCTAACTAAAAATTTTGTTTATCCATTTCAATACAATCCACATCTTCTGACTTATTATTTAAAAACCTCAAATGGTATGGCTGAAGAAGACTTATGGTGTTTTTGGTGTTTAGGTGTGCATCACTACTTTACAATAGAGTTCCTAACTGTGGAACTATTCTTTTTCCTAAACAATCCCGAAAATGTCAAATCATATATCTGGACCTTCTTTGAATAGTATGCTCCACTTTTATGGTGGAGAAATAAATTGAGACAAATAATTGGAAGGAAAAATTTGTGGCATGGTCCCATTCATAGGTCAGAAGCAACCATAGTATATATATTCATTAGATGCTACGAGACAGAAATAGGTGAGGTTAGGGACTTGATAGAAAAACCAGAGATAAGGGAATGGTTAACTGCTAATCAAACCCTAAAGTTTAGGACTAGGAAAATTGCTCTAGAAGATCATCTTCAGGGGTTAAATGGAGAATATCTTACAATGGACCCAGATATTCTAGTAGATGAATGACAACCTAAGCTTAAGGTTCTGCTAACTCTAAATCAGTACATTTTCCCTCCAGGTTATGAACAACCCTTAGTTGAAGCACATGTAGTACCAGCAGTATTAATAAAGCCCATGAATTTTTCTCCTTACTATGTTGCCGGTGATCCTGAAGCTGCATTAGAAACTTATGAAATGGAACTTAGACTACAGTTGGGTCAGCCTCTTGTGTAAAAAAAAAAGTGTGTTATAAATAAAAGTTTATTGTAAAAAGAAAATAGATAAATGTATGTGTAAAATAATAATAATAAAAAAAGTATTAATAAACGTAAGTAATTAATTTGTTCTTTCTCTTTTACTGCTTCCACAAATATTATTGGGCTAAAAGCAATTAAACGATTCAATAAATAATTTACATCTGAATCCGTTATAAATAAATTTCAAAGATAGGCTAACATTAACCCTTTCTCTACAATTGAGTTTAGGAAAGCTAATAATAAATAATAAAAATCATCAACATTTAATAAACCAATGGGTTTCTTATGAATCCCTAATTAAGCTCAAGTCACTACTTCGAAAAAAATTATTCCAATGTTTCATAGCTGCCAGGTAGAGCAATGAAAGTATCAGAATGCTCATACATAGTAGATTTATGTTCATGCATCGAATCCACTAGTATTTTGTTATCTTCAAGAATAGTACCAACTAATCACTGTTATCTAAAGTCTTAGGCAATACTCCTAATACTTGATTACCACTATTATGCGCAGCTCTGGCAACTGCACTCAACGGACCTAAATCTCAGTCTCTGTAAATTAACTTGAGTTTTCTATCAGCTAAAACTTCACCTAAAAGCTTAGCTGCATCTTCAAATACATTAGTTTTTCCTGAACTAGCACCACAAAAAACACAAATAAATTTAACGGGAGTTACCATTTTTAGATGAACTAAAGAAAAAAAAAGGTTATATATATATATATATATATATATATATATATATATATATATATATATATATAGAAAGGTAAAATTTTAGGCAAAAGATAGAAGTTTGAATGATTGAAAATTTTAACAAAACTTAGAATCTCTAAAATAAATTAAGCAACCAACGGTAAAATAAGTACAGTAAAATACATCGGTGTAATAAATGTTACTATTATTTATTTTGAAAATTTTGAAGAACAAGTTTTGGAAAAATGGTCACTAGGATGAATATTTAAAATGTAGCTCTATAATAAAATAAGTATAGAATGTACATATATAAAAATATATATATAATAAATAAATTTGAAATTTTAATCAGTTAGAAAATAAAAATTTAGTTGAATTTAGAGATTAAATTAAAAGTAGTAATAAGAATCAAGAAGTAAGAAAGGATAATATAAGTTGTGGGTAGAGATATTTAGAAAACCTAGGCTAAACGATTAAGTTTCGAGACGAAACTTAAAATGAGGAGGATGAAGTTGTAACAGTCGGAAATTATAATTCCTGAATAACATAAATAAGAAAAAGGACCAAATTGTAATTTATTAAAAATATTAGACTAAGTGAAAATAAATTATATTAAATTTAAATAATGAATTATTTTAAGGAGGTTTATTTAAATTAAATGTCTAGATAATAATTAGATCGAAGAAATGAGTATTTTAAGTATAATATTGTATTTTTCGACACCGATGACATTTTAGTCATTTTGACCCTTGAAAAATTATAAGTTTAGAATTAAGTCTTAGAATATTTAAATTTCTAATCTAGACTTTGTGATGATTATTTTGAGTATAAATTTGCTAGGTTTTAAAAATTGGTCAATTTTTACCACACCAAGTAAAATACGGTGAAACAGTAAATTTAAAATTTACCTTAGTTAAATAGTAAAATATTAAATCAAGTATAAATATAAATAGAAGGAAGTAAATACTTAGTAAACCCTTAAGCAATTATAAACATTTGTAAGCAAAGGTAAACCAACTTAAAATGAAATTAAAATTAAGTAAAATTTAAGTAAAATCAAATAAAATTAAGTGTCAAATTTACAATTAAATTATAGATTTCTCAAGAGACAAACTTAAGTAAAAATTTATTTTATTTTGATCAAATATTAAAAACATAATTTGAATGGTTTAAAAAGAAATGAAAATGGGTAAATATGAATTAAGATTAAAATGTAAAATTAAATTTAAATGCAAGTAAAATTTACATGTAAATAAAATCTGTCAAATAACATAATTGAAGCAGAATTATTGATGAAAATAATGGAAAGCAAGTGGGAGATAAGAAAATGAAATTTATTTTGAAATTTAGTGAATTTGTTAAAAAGTAAATAGTAAAATAAAATAATTAGGAGCTAAAATAAAAATTAAATAAAATAAACTGGTTTATAAATCAACCCCAAAGGTCTGAGAGGTCATTAGGATGCCCAAAATTTCAGGTAGACATCAAAAATTGAGAGAAAACACAAAAATTCTCAAAATTGCCGAATCTGCCTGCTAGACCCAGCCAGCCGCCTGTCATTTAGGCGAGCCACGCAGGAGAGAAGTGTGTCGTTTGGCGAAGCTGCGAGTGAGCTCGGCAGGCCCCGCGCCTGACGGAAAAGTTTCGTCTGATCCTCGAAGTTGCTAGTTGCGTTCTATTAGGTCCTTCCACCCCAGTTTTAATTAGGTATTGATCCCAAAACTTATTTTTCCTCTTCAATTAAGTCCAAATATCTGATTTAATAATTAAATTGAGTTTAATTTTGAAATTAAATATTTTTTGAGTGTTAATAAATTAATTTAAGACTAAGATTTGGTCTAATATTGATAAAATAAATATTTTAAACAGTTGATTGGAAAAAAATTATAAGATGAATATTTTATTAATTATTTAGTGAGTAATTTAATTAAATCTTGAAATTTAATATTCATGTAACTAAATTAAATTAATTTGACAATAATATTGGATCTAAAACAACTATAAAATAAGTCTAATTAAGTTTTATAACAAAAATTTGGTAATTAACACTTATGAAATATTTATTAGATTTTGGGATAATTAAAATTAAAGACAATTAAAAGTGACCGTAACGTCGGGGACTAAGGTTTGATACTTTAATTTTTGAAAAGTTAAATTTTATTTTATGCATGTTTTTAATAATTTGCATTAAATGATTGTTTAGAATTATTTGAGTTAAATGTTTATTTATTTTTATTTGGATATGAAATATTTTGAGATTATAACTTTTGTTATTAAGAGAAAGAATTGAGAATTCTAAAATATTCCTATGGTTGGGTAAAAATAATACTTTGTTAAATTAAAGATTTTTAAATATTTGTTATGTAATATTTATTTAATTATTATTATTATTATTATCATTGTTATTATTATTATCATTATTACTACTATTACCACTATTAATATTGTTATTACTATTATTATTATTATTATTATTTAAAAGATATATATTTTATTTAGAAAAGGAAATTGAAAATATAAATAAGTGTTTATAAATTTTTATTTAAATAATTAATAAATCAGGTTACTAGTAATTTTTGAATAAAGTAATATTTTGATTCTATAAGAAAAATTATATTATTTTATATAAAGTAATTTTTATACCAAAAATAAAAATTTTAGAAATAATTATCTTAAAAGACTCTAAACTTATGTTAAAAAAAACAATTATCTAAAATAACTTTGAAATTATTTCCTGAAAAAAAATTATAACTAAAAAGAGTTTAAATATTTTGAAAAATTTATTATATCTTTTATTTGACTATTTTGAGAAAATAACATTTATTAGATATTTTGAGAAAATATAATTTTAAACATTAATTTTGGAAAATTTCTATAAAGTAAACTTTTAAAATAATTTGATAAAGAAATAAAAAAAATAAAAATATTTATGACTTAAGAAAATTATATTTTAATCAAATTTATATAAAAGATTTTTAAATTAATATTATGAAATAAGTATTAGTATTTAATTTAAGAATAATAGTATTTGATAATATTGTTAGGAAATATTTGATGTATAAGTCATGAATAATTGTGTTGATAAAAATACCGTATTTATCTAAGATAAATTTACTTTTAAAAGAAAAATACAGTATATTTGAATAAGTATATTTTTTATAAAAATAAATAAGTTGAAAATTTATTATGAATATATTTTTAAGAAAAAGACAATGATCTATGATAATGATATTTTTGTTAAATAAGTGTTGATTTATAAAATGAAAATTGAAATAGTGTTTATTTTAGAAATTTGATAAATGTGAAAATAATACAGTAAATATTGATTGCTCTACTTATGATAAGTTGAACTAGTGAGATAAGGATATGATGCATCATATACTAAGCAATACTGCAAATTTTTGAAAAGATTAAAAAGTGAAACAAATTGAAAAGTGACACAGATTGAATTGTGACACAGAACAGATTTTGATATTGATTTGATTGAATACGACCGTTTAAAAAGATAGAATTCGGAATTGGTGTGAGTAATACCATGCCATACCGAAATTCAGATAGTAACTTTATCTCTGCGTTCACCTAAATACATAGTAGAGCTAAACAAGCAAGAATTTGAATTATGCTATTTATTTTACTATGTGATGTTTAATATTTTAATATTGTTTATTATAAAAAAAATTATGCATATTCATTTAAATTATTTATGCTTTTTATTAGTTAAAGTATCCACTAAGCGCAATTGCTCAATAAGTTTGGTTAATTCTAAACTTATAGGTCTCCAAAACATGTGAAAAAAACAGGAACTGTCCAATAGCATCAGGGCCCGAAGAACTTAGATTGGCATATACTGTGAAGATGAATCAGTACGAGCAAAGCTAGAATAGAAGGGAAAAAAAGTACCCATATTTTGTAGTTTAATTAGAATATGATTTGTATGATATGTAAAATGTAATGCACTTTTTGATTCGGCTGTAAATGGTCGGGTTAAGGGGTGTTATATTAGTAGACAATTAAAGTAAAGTTGATTATTATTTTTGATATTAGAGACAGAAAGTACAGTTGCAAATTTACGTAAAAATACATATTATAATTTAAATACAGGTAAAATTGAGAAATAGTATTATTTTGAAGGATGAAAAAGTAATTGTATTAAAAGTGATAATAATAATAATAATAGCAAAAGCAAAGAAGGAGAAGAAAAAAAAAAGAGAAATGAAATACATGCAGGTGGAAGTAAATACCACATTGTCACGGGTTGGGAGTCTCTCAAGCCAACCATGCCTGTGCGGCGCCCCAGGGTCTCGCGCCATCCCTAAGGCCAGCCTTCAGGCTCGCTTGTGCCCACTGGTTTCGCCCTCCCATGGGCTCATCAGGAGAGCGGGAACAGCTCTCGACCAGTTGGCTGCCTAAGCGCCATACTTCTAGAGTAGAGGGCCGCCTAGCGCAGCAAAAACGCCCTGGCGCTGCCCCCTCCCCTGACAAACACACATGGGATCCTATATAAGAGGCACAACAATTTGAGCGGGAAGCAAAAATTTAAAGAGGATATATATATATGGCGCTGCCCCATCCCCTGACAAACACACATGGGATCCTATATAAGTGGCACAACAACGCGAGCAGGAAGCAAAAATTTAAAGAGGATATATATATATATATATATATATATATATATATGGAACAGAAGAGAGGAAACAATGAAGGAAAAAAAAAAGAAGAGATAGATGGGACAAAAAAAAGTAAAAAGATAATTAGAAGAAAAGAGTATAAAGATGAAGAAGTGGAGAAATAAGAGAGTATGTAGAAGCTGGAAATGAAGGAAACAGAGCAGGAAAAGGGAAGAGGAACCCAAAAATAAACCAAGGCTCATTTTTAGTGTCCAGATTGTGTCATCATAAATTAAGGCCACAAATTAATCAGTCTTGGTCCAGTGGTCAGTTTAGGCATAAGAAACTTCAGAAAAAGTGGTTGGAAGTATGAGTTCTAGTCGGGTCAATCGAAGTTGAGGCCGGTGGGCCTAGAGTTCAAATTTCAGTTTCATCTTTGTCCGAGGTTTAACGGCCAGAATATGGCCACCAATTGATGGGGCAAGTCAAAAGGAGAAGATTGGTATATAGTTTGTCAACTATGGTGGTCAGAAAATGATTGGGCCTTCGGGTTTCAATCGGGTCTGGCAACCCGTTCACCAGATTGACTGAAAATGGCGTCGTTTCTAGTAGGGGTAAAAGGTGTCGTTTTTGCTAGTTTTAGGGCATGCTACTAAAAGACTGCTACAGTAGCATTTTGATCGAAACACGTAACAGTTCTGCGTTTCAATCGAAGTGCGCGCAAGAAGTCCAGTTTGGTGCTTAGGGTTTTCTTCGGTGCTCATGAGAGTCCCTGGAATAATTTCATATGAGCCCCTGAACTTATAATTTATTTCATACATACTCTTCAGGTTAGATTTTAAATTATAATTGAATTTATTTTAGAAAATAATTAAATATGGGTATAATTTAATTATGAGAGCATTCTAGTTTGGCTAAAAATATCAAAATATGATAGAAATTATTTATTAGCATTAAATGGTTACTAATTAAAAGATTAATAGCATTAGAAGGATGTTAAAATATTTAATAAATAATAAATAATAAATCATATTAATATGTACAATTGAATTAAAAAGAAGAATTTAGGAAAGCATTATATGTGTGTGTGTGGAAGCTTAATGTACAAATTTATATGTGTATGAGACTTGCATGTTTGTGTATGAAATTGAATAGTATTAATTAATTAATGATTTAATATAGAGCATGGAGGTGAAATTTGAATTGGGGTTAACTGTTTAATAAAATGTAGTTGAATTAATTAGTTAGAATTTAAGAAAAAAATATCACACATGATTAGTTAAGGATTATTATTAGAATTAGTCAAAACATAAAATAAATTAATTAGAGCAGAAATACGAATTATAAGTATCAGCACACAAAGTGAGTAAAATTTACCATATTACATATGTTAAAGGATTATAATAGAAACTTAGAATAGTAAAGAAATTTAGAAGTATAACTAAAAGAAATTTAGAGAAAATATATAAAAATGAAAATAATTTAGTAACTCAGACAATAATGAGTATGTCATAAGCAAGATTAGAACGAATAAATAAATTAAAAAAATTGTGAGATAAATTGGAAGTAAGGTTAATAATTTAATTAAGGAATTAGAAATTACAGAAAAAAGATTTTAAAGAATGCTATTCAGAGTAGTTGTTAAGTAAATAAAGTAAATGGGAGTAGAAATAGAACAAAATAGAAATGTGAAAGGGATTCTTCCAGTAAAATGTAAAAGTGAGCATAAGATGAATTAGTAAATTCAGAGGAATTATTATGGAAACAAATTAAGAAGCAAATGGATACAGAAACAAATTAAATTAGTAAGAGTATTAAAGAAGTTCATTATTTACTAATAGAATGAGAAATTAATAAAGAATTGTAATAATTTGTTAGAATATGTAGCAATGAGGAATAAACTAGACATAGAGAGGTATAGGACAGAAGAAGAGCAAAACAAGTAAAAAATAACAAGTTTGGTACTTTATCCCTGTTTAATTACATCTAAACGTATATGTTGTGCAAATATGAAGTGTGATGCTGTGATGTATGCTACAATTGTTTGCCATATGTGTTATTAGTATGTGAAATTACATTAATTAAGTATAAAGTACTCACTGAGCTAGTAGCTTGTAGGTTACGGAAAAATGAAAATGGAACTGAACAATCAATTAGCATCAAGCTCACAAGAGGCACTTAAAGAGGCATATACTATGAAAGAAAAAAAATCAAAAGTCAGAACGAGCAACAGCATAAAATAAGAAAAATTTTATAAAGTAATGTTTTGTATACTAAGTAGCATTAGTTATAGCACACTTAACTTGGATAGTAGTAGTTAGGTTAAGGGGCATTACATATTAAATATATAAAAAATTAATATGACTAGTACAAAATGTTTAACCTATGAAAGCAGTTTAAAAGTTATATCCTATCCAACTGTAGAGTCGTAAATCAAAAGAATTTGATTTGAACATTGCGACAATTAAAGGTGAAGCTTTGGTTTTTTAAGCAAGCCTATGGCAATTCTTAGTGAGTGCAAACTGTAACACCCCATCTATACCTACAAATAAGTCCAGATGGAATGCCACGCTCTGTGTATGAACTTTAGTTTCCTTTTACTTAGTTAAATTGTGATTCACATTTTACAGAAATTTCAGCAGAGTTTCCTCTATAATTCTAAGTGCCAAGTGTCGACAAAACTTCTCTTATCTTTTTGAAAACAAGTTTTTCTCAATAAACAAACACTCCCAATGTTCACCTTTATAACCTTAACAATAGCCTACAAGGAAAAGTTCACACTTCTATGCTACAAACATCACACAATAGCAATCTTACTTATTTACTAAATACTGTATAGTACTATACTTAAGACACTAGTCTTTATTTAACTTACAATACCATTTGTACTTTGTTACAACTCAAATGTACATGCCATAGCTAAGTTAAAAATGTAAAACTACTACCGGATATATAAGGCTTTTGTCGGTTGCTGCTGCTACTGTTATGCGAAACTACTCCTATTGCAATCTACGAGTTTAAGACACTAAACTTGCTGAGCAAATTTTGTCCAGTGGGTACTTTAACCATTTAAAAATGAAATATAAAAGCGTGTGATAAAATGAAATATCTTTTACTTAAAGTACAATATTTAAAATCAAATTCTGACACTATAAAATACCACACATCATTAAGTGTTATTTAATAATTCACTCTAATAGCATTGGCAGAACTACATAGGATAAGGAATGTTACTCGGCATGTGCATAAGCCATTTATAGCTCTCGGACATAACGATAATTATGTAGCCCTTTGTAGACTACTTATAAACATTTGCAACCATTGCTACCCTTTGTAGATACATATAATCAATCATCAGTGCTGATATCACATGTCACAATGGTAAGCAGTACTGCGATATATTAATCGTATGATGCATCGTACCCTTATCGCAAGGGTTCTATCCCGGCCACGTAGAGCATTTACATTTCCATTAATTTGCCATGTTTAATTCAGGTTCAACATGTGATCAAGCTTGGTACATATCATATTCTCATCCATTCTAGCAAGTATATACACATATTTACTTTACATTTACTCGTTCTTATGCTTTTAAAACATAATTGAATATTTGTTGAAAAATGATCATATAAAAAGTGAAAATTTACCAAATAAATAGTAAATTTTAGATTTTGAACAATTTTTGGTGGATATGTCTGAAGAACCTCAAGGACTCCTGAGATAGATCATAAACATCCCTAAACATATTAGGAAAACACTGGTGAAGTTTCACTTTGAAATTCAACTTTGAATTATGAAAAATCGCAAAACCGTTGAAGTGGTGTAATGGCCTCCCTTTGGAGGACCATTCGGCCCAAATTTTGGTTTTTGAGGGAAATATATTTTTTTCTTGTAAAATTGATTTTAAGAATTTATTTATCATATTATTAAAGAATCCAAGGTCCATTTTGCAAAAATAATTTTTCAGTACCACTTAAAAATTTGTCGAAGGTTATGTACTAAAAGTGCACCCTTGGCAACTTTGGAATTAACTCACTTTTTTCCAATTTTAAACACATGGTAGCCATCAAAACTTATAAACAACACATTCTAAACATTCAAAACATGTATAAATCATATTCAAATATCATAACATAAACTTAAGAATGCTTAAAATAGGAATTGTAATGGTTAAAGTACAAAACCTTAAATTGATTGCTCATTTACTTATTTCTTGTTCTCCCCTTAATCTTTTCCTTGATTTTCTGAATATTCACCAGCATCTACCATAAGTACATATATAATACTATGTAGGGTTATAAATTTCAAACCTTTAGAGCTACTTAAAACTTTACATTTTTAATTCGAACTTGCTTTTGCTCTCTACTAATGATAGCCTGCACATTTTTTACCAATTCATTCATATCTTCTTCTATACCTATCTAAATAAGTTGATTCCAACTTTTATAGTTCTTTAATTCAGAGGAGAATGACTTTGCTTTTTGTCATTTATTCAAATTATGTTACTAAGTTGGACAAAATATAAGTCAAAGTTATACCTTCGATTTTGAAATTACATAAGATACGTATCCTATTTGTTTGGGTGTAACTCCTTACATATTTAATATACGTCCAAACTGGTTTATAGGGGTAAACTAAACATGTTAACTTACATGTTTTATGTTTCACACTTCATCAAATTCATTTTTGTCATGGTCCAAAAATTACTTGAACACAGAATAATCCTATTGTCCAGTCTGGTTGCTACAGCTTACACACTTCCTATTATTTTAGTCATAATACATAAATCAAAATAAGGTCATTCTAACTCTCTTAATTAGCTAATACACAAGAGAACAACTTTTCTTCTAGCTAAATCTTCAATTCCGCATCCAACCTACCCTAAACTTCAGACCAACTGGAATCATTATTTCTACCCTAACCAACTTATTTTCATGTTTCTTATGTTACTATCCACCTTATACTTAATCATTCAATCATTTCCTCTTGAAAACCTATATGTTCTTCACTTTCTTCTATAAATTCTAGTTCAATATAAAACTAACAAAATAAAAGAACTAAAGCTAGGATTATGTAAATTACCTTAAAAGCAAGCTTTTCCAAGCAACTCCTTAAGATAAATCTTGAAAAATCCAAGCCTTCTTCTTTGAGTAGGGTTTGGCCAAGAGTGGAAGGAGAGGAAAAAGATGACGTCTGATTTTATGGCTATCTTATGAAATTTCAAGATAAATTTTGGCTATTTATACCCACTTTTAAACTCCTTTTAAGTGTACGATGACGATTTTGCCACCTAAAGCGATCCGACGACTGAAATTGTTCAATTTGTCATCTTTTAGCAAAATTCCCATTTGATTGTCACCTTTTACATGCTTCTTTAGTTGGTTGTTATCTTTGCCTCTATAACCAATTTGGTGCTTGGGTGGAAATTACCAAAGGGTCCCCCATCGGAAGTCCTGCAATAACTTTTTATAGGTGCGTTTTTTAAAAATTCTAAAATTCATTATTGCGATCCATTTAATCTTGTGAACACATCCATAACTTTAAAAATATGCAATATTAAGGACTTTTGAGTCTTTTTGTATAATTTCCTTCAGGTTCCGAACTCTTGCGGACGCGCCCTTTGAGTCATGGTGCACCGTTTGCAGCCCTGAGCCTAACCAAAACTGTCGTAATTTAGTTAGGATGACTTGTTAGTTGTCAGAGCATGTTTACAGTGGAGGTGACACAAACCCAATAACTCCGCTCAAACATCTAATAGTATTAGTCAGTTTGTGTAACTTAAGAATAATTCAAAGTTACATTAGCTATCTTGGTGAGAATATCTTTATAGATATATGAATGTTGAATTGCATTGCGTGATGAATAATCATCAATAGGCCAAGAATCTAAGTTTGGGAATACACTAGCTTGGTTCATTTAAAGGTTAAGAATATAGGGGAACAGACCACTCTAAAAAATGGGTGAAACCACAAATTGGCTAAGTTGATTTCCTAGAGATAAGCTAAATTTTAAGTAGGAAAGAGCAAAAACGTTTTGATAACATAATGCTTGACCACTGATGATATAAAACAAGAGATCTTAGTGGTAATGCAAGAACATTACAAATCACGATAGATACAAAATGGGCAGAATAGTCAAGCTTGTACCAAATGATTTGAAATATAGATTTCAATAAAATGACCAATGAAGAAAGAATTCCTATTACATCCTATTTTCTAATATATGTATAAGACATGGTAGTACAATTAAATCTTTTAACAAAAATGATAAGCTGAGTATTCATATTTGCTTTCGAAAAATTAAATATTATGCAAACAGTAAAAGCAGTAGCATTACACCAAATTTGGAAAATTTTTAGATTAAGATAGAAAGAAATTTTAAGAAGTATAAAACATGAAAATTGTAGCTTTATATAATGAAAATAACCCTGAGAATCATTTTAGACATAAAGTATACACATAGGGAGTTATGCCTATTTTAGCCAGACCCGTATACTGATAGATTCAAAGCAGGAGATGGAACTTCAGTCTAAATTTTACCGATCTAAATGACCTCATTTGGGAAAATAATTAAAGACAAAGTTGTTTTTTTGTGTCTTATCTAAATGAAAAAATTGGAATCATCCCAATTAGAGCTCTACGAATTGAGTTAGAGGCTAAATAGTGAGCAGTGTACATGTTGTGTTTAGACATATAGCAGGTTTGGATTAGAAGTACTTTCCAAAATTATGTACTGGTCGAATTACCTTGAAATTTTAATATAATATAGCCTCAGATGTCTAATTTTAGGGAGAATAAGAATTATTAAATTTAGGGATGTAAATGAGAAGATATAAAGAAATAAAGACAGCAAGGTCAAGAATAGATATCGAGAAGGACTTAAATGAAATTTGTTCCAAATTGTTAAGGACTAAGTTGTAACTTTTCATATGAAATTTCGGTATTCCAAAATGCAAATAAATAAAGTTGAAGTTAAATTCCAAAGGATTAAAGAATAAGATTTAAGATACTTAATTTTCCTCGAGAACACCTGGCAGTGGAAAACCTTTCGGAAGAGCATTTCATAAATTTTATCGAAAGTGATGGGGTTAGCTCTGAATGAAAAGTTGCAAAATAAATTAAATAAATTCAAAATGGCCATTAGATTTTACCATTTATCACGGTTTTATAAAATAAAAGCAAGAGCCATCAGTAAGTTAAATTAAGTGAAGATTACGAATCGTCTGTTAAATAATTAAGAATAAAATAAAATAGAAAATATATTTATATAAATATATGTACTGAAATAATAATATATTAAAAAAAATAAAAAAAATGAAAAAAGGGAAGAAATTTAAACATGGCCTTATAAATAGAAACAAAATGGACGATTAGGTTTAGAAAAAGGAAAAGAGGCAACCACCTTTTCCTCAGTGTGCCGACAGTAAAAGGGGGAGGAAGAAGAAAACAATTTGTGTAAGTTTTCTATCCTCTAATCCTTATTTTAGCTTCTAATCTTCTAGTTAATCAAGTATATGGTGTCAGATTTTAAAGAAAACATGTTATTGCTCTTAAAATTCAATGATAGGAAAAAGATAAATAGTAACCCTATCATGTCCTGGAATTTGTGAAGTCCAAAATACAAAGTAACTTAAGTACGGAAAGATATAATAGATTATTAATATAAAACTTTAAGGAGCAAATGTGTTATAAAAGAAAAGTAAATAAATAAACGTAGTAAACATATTGTAAATAAGAAGTAACCTAGTTATAAATAAGGTAAACATATCATAAAACAAAAAGTAAGCATGTTTCAAAGGGAATGAAATAAGAAATACCAGTATAATCAAATTGTAAATGGATTATATGTAGAAAATAAGTATATTGGTGTTTGTTTAACAAAAGTTAATTAGAGATATGAAATATAAGGAAAAGTGTTTAGTTAATATTTTTGAATAAAGTTGTCAAGAAATGGGAGTTTATAAAAAGTATATGGTTAAATAATTTAAGAAATAAACGTATTGTAAACAGATCATAAACATCGTATAAACAAGAAATGAAATAAATCAACATTTGTTTAATTAAATTTAAACACAGTCAGGGAATGCGAGAAGAAGATTTAACAATGAATAATATTTGATAAATGTTGGGAAGATTAAATAATAAACGGTAACATTAGTTGAAAAGATGGGCATTCAATAAAAATAGATGGAAATTGTATAAAAACAATTAAGTATGTGAAATACTAATGTATCCAAGGTTTATGTAAATCGTAAGTTAGTAAGATAAGAAGATAAAAGGAAGTTTACAATAAAACCGGATTCAAGTCAAGAATATAGAAATGAGTATTTTATCAATAGTGATAAAAGAAATTAATAAAGAATATAATTTAAGAAAAGAATTTATCAGGAATTTAAAAAATATACAATTATGAGTTGTCGAGAATTCAATAGAAAAATAAAAGTTTGGTAAATAATTGAAGTTCAAGATGGTTATTTCTGTTATTAAGAACGAAGAAGTATAGTAAATTAACATATAAAATGCGAATTTAAAATTTAAAACGCCAATAAAGGGTAAAATTGATGACTATTAGTCCTTTGGCAACTAAGAGGGAGTGAATTTGTTAGATATTTAAAAATAAACTTGAAAGTGGAACTTGATGGCCAAATGAAAATTGAAAGACAAGTTAATTTTATAGTGGTTTGGATATACCTCGATTCTACATCCACTTTTTTTATTCTCGTAACAATTGAGTTCCACTAATCTTATCAAAAGATTACAAAGATATTTTTAAGTTAATCTCAAACTTAATATTTTAGGCTCATATTTAAACCTTATAAAAAAACAAAAAGATTTTCTAGCTCACTCTAAAATTACAACAACTCTTAATGTTGAGTTTAATGCTCACTTAATTGACACTCACTAGAATTGAATGAAGATGAAAAGAATAAGACGTTGTTGTGAAAGTTAAAGCTCTATTGAATACTCAGAATGTTCAGCCTCTTAATGGCTATAGGTGGTAAATTGTAACTTAATAAGATAAGAAGATAAAATGAAGTTTACGACAAAACCGGATTCAAGTCAAGAATATAGAAATGAGTATTTTATCAACAGTGATCAAAGAAATTAATAAAGAATATAATTTAAGAAAAGAATTTATCAGGAATTAAAAAAAATATACGACTATGAGTTGTCGAGAATTCAATAGAAAAATAAAAGTCTGGTAAATAATTGAAGTTCAAGATGGTTATTTCTATTATTAAGAACGAAGAAGTACAGTAAATTAACATATAAAATGCGAATTTAAAATTTAAAACGCCAATAAAAGGTAAAATTGATGACTATTAGTCTTTTGGCAACTAAGAGGGGGTGAATTTGTTGGATATTTAAAAATAAACTTAAAAGCGGAACTTGATGGCCAAATGAAAATGAAAGAAAAGGCAATTTTATAGTGGTTCAGATATACCTCGATCCTACGTCCACTTTTTCGATTCCCGTAACAATTGGGCTCCACTAATCTTATCAAAAGATTACAAAGATGTTTTTTAAGTTAATCTCAAACTTAGTGTTTTAGGCTCACACTTAAACCTTATAAAAAAACACTTAGAGTTTCTAGCTCACTCTAAACTTAGAACAACTCTTAATGTTGAGTTTAATGCTCACTTAACTAACACTCATTAGAATTGAATGAAGATGAAAAGAACAAGACGTTGTTGTGAAAGTTAAAGCTCTATTGAATACTCAGAATGCTCAGCCTGTTAATGACTATAGGTGGGTGTATTTATATCCATTTTGAAGAATATAGTCGTTGCTCCCTTGAAATTGGAGTTTGTCTTACATTTTACAAGTATCTCACGCGAAAGGCAGGGTAGCACGCTCCTCACTAACACATTTCAACAGATTTCTAACGAATACCTATTGAGATCAGCTTTGCATTTAAAGAACTAGCCGTTGGATGCTGATAATAGAAATGTCTCATGTGAGATGCCCATGTAGTGCGGAAGACATGGTCGTTGAGATTTTTAATTGCAAAGTGAGAATAATGTAGCGAGCGATATGAAAACTTCAATTTGCCACTAGACTGATGTGGTCTACTTTCTCGTGCAAGATGATAGGGTAGTGCATGAGATCAAATTACTAGACTTAGCTTGAACAATGTTAGCACGCGAGACCAAAAATCATTTTAGTTACTAGATTGATTTGGCATTTCGTCTTGTGTGAGATGTACCCATATTATGTGAGACCTCAGTGCTGCTTCAAAACTTCAATTGTTTTGCAAGTACAACGACTCATCTTGCTTTGATTAGGCCTAGGTTTGCTGGAACAATACTTAAACACTTAAAGATTCATTAGTAGATCACAATATCAAGTGAGTTTGTCAAATATTCAAAATCGAGAGATTTTGTCATTCCACACACAACAAGGATTGCATTAAATTAGAGGACAATAGAGTAATTTGGAATATAATAATAATAATAATAATAATAATAATAAAGAAGAAAGAAGAAGGGAAATGATAATAATAATAATAAGTTGATGAATTAAATTCTCATACATAAATTTTAAAACCAGATACAAAGAATTGGAGATAGGGCTTACACTACTAAAAAGAACAAAAGAAAAAAAATAGTTTTAATTGAAAGAGAACAATGAAAAGAGAAGGATGCCGTGTTATTTAAGGGATATTTTTTTAATGAATTATTCAAGGAGTATACTGATATTATGCAGGGTAATTTTCTTTTTCTATATTTCCTGTTAGATAATTTTCCCACTAAATTTAATAGCACATGATTTTTTTGGTTCTTCCATTCCTTTTCTCTGTTTACCAAATTAATCATGTAGGGTGTGAGAAGGCTTGGTGCTGCTGCAGTTGACATGTGCCATGTAGCTATTGGCGTTGTAGAGGCATCTTGTGAATACCGCCTAAACCATGGGATATGGCTGCTGGTGTCCTGGTAAAGTTTTTTATCTTGAGAAATGCTTTTCTTATGAAACTGCACTTCTTTGAAGGGGAAGTAGTGAAAACTGTAAATTTGAGGGGATTTAAATTCATTGCGCATAAATTATCTTAGATAGGCTACTCATATCATATCAATTTGTATCCACTTTAACATCAATACACATGAAGTTCATTCTTCCATCTTTATCTATTATATATCATTGGAAAAATGGGATCCAGTAATTCTTATCTTTTTTAGTATTCTTCAAAAGGTAATTAAACTAATAAATAATGAAAGAAAATCATAATATTGATTTTGCAAGATAAAAACATGATAGTGTTGAAACTGGATAGTTTATTTCCAGTTTATTTCCCTTGTCAAGCAGATGGTTGAGGAAGCAGGTGGGACAGTTAGTCGCATGGACGGTGGAAAATTTTGTGTATTTGATAGATCTGTTTTGGTATCTAATGGCATGTTGCATGCAAAGGTCAAAACTTGCTACCCCTTTTTTATTTGACAAAACCGATATCTTGATAGGTTGTGCGCCATAAATTTCTTTATTCATCTCGAGTGTGCACTTATATTCATCGTAGAGACGCCAAGCGTAAATATCCTGTTGTAGATAGGGGGAATCCATTCTTACTACTTTAGTTGATCTCAGCTCTTAAGACGTGTATTGTGCATGTTTAAGTTGTTACATGGTTAGAACCACATGCATGATTCTAACCATTTCCTCGATTAGATACCAATGTTTTCCGGGAAATTTTTCTTTATTGGGATAGTGCATCACAGTGTGAATTTAGTGCAGTTATCAAGGAGATAAACATGCTTGCAACTTTGTTTATTTACTCTTTTCTGATTTGCTTCTGTTGTTAGCGACTTATCTCGCTCTTGATTCTTGTTGGAACTAAATTATTTGTTAATTGCTTTTGCGAATGCAGCTTCTAGAGAAAATTGGACCTGCAACTGAGAAATTAAAGTCCGCCGGAAAATTATAGCACAGATTTTTGAAATTACCCAGATTTCTCTTCTCATTCAAAAGTTTTTGCAGCATTGGTTCATATCCGACCCTTATCAGTGTGCCTTTGCTTTATGCCATTTGTGCTAATAATATTCTTTTACATTAGATAAATGAAGACCTATACACATGATTGCTATTTACTGAATTAAATTGCAGTTTTCAATTTGTTTAACTAGTTTGTTTGAATTGTTGATGGGTATTTTACTATTATTTGTATAAAAATTTCGTTGGACAAATTTGATTATATGAAAATGTTGAAGAATATGGAATAAGCATTTTGGCTTGATGTCAAAGTACTCTTTGATTTTTTGTTCATTAATTTCTGATTGAATTGATGCTAATCTGAATTATCTGGTTTAATGATCTTACTGTAAATTGCCATTAAATCATCCTGTTGTTTATTTGATGTTATGTAATTTTTGGTTTTTAACCAACTGTCAGTATAGCCATTTTTGTGTTTTTTTTTTTTCCTGTGAATCATTTTGTTTTCTATCTTTTTTCTTTTAATAAAAAATAAAATCTGAAAGTTCATGTTAATTTATTGGAAAAAAAGAAGTTTAAAACCGAACCGAATCAAAACCGAACCGAAAAATTGATTTGGTTGCTGTTCGGTTTTTTCTGATTTGGTTCAATTTTTTATCCTCATTTTAAAAAATCGATTTTTGGTTGGTTCTTCATTTTCAGTTCTGTTCGATAAATCGAACCGACAATGTTCACCCCCTATCAACAAGATCAAATGCCCAGAAACACTCAAGAAACTCTTTCTTGGAACTCAGATCAAATCCTCACCGTAAATAAGATTTAAAAAAAAAAATTAAAATCACTTTGTTTCTCTTCCCACTTGCAGAAACATTTCTTTGGTGAATTTTTTTTTTTTTAATTCTAGGAGCTGTAAATTCTCCAAAATAAAATGAAGATTGTAGATTTGAGTGTATTTTTTGTTGGGTTGGAGAGTGATTTGATTTGAGAAAAAAGGTGATGGACACTAAGAAAGAGTAAGAAATAAAGGACTTTTGGTTTTTGAAGAGAAATTGATTTTTATTGCTGTAAATTTGAATTGAAATTTCTTGGCGTATGGATGGTGGTGCTTATGGCATCGACGACAAAGACAAGGATGGGTATGTTTTTCTGGGTGCGTAATATAATAATATTTTATGTAAGGTATTTTAGTCATTCTTGACGGAAAAAATTGGTGAAAATTCAATAAAATGACGTAATAATTGGATGGTAAATATTAGAAGAATTTAAAAGACTAATTTTCAAATCACAAGGACCAAATAGAAGATTATATGAAAATTTGAGGACCTGACAGAAATTCTTCCTTATTTTAATTGAAGATTTATTTTGGTCAAATATTTTTGTGATGAGCCTAGCGTATGGTGCTCGGGTTATACTCGAGTTGTGTAGAGTATGGTGCTTACTTCAGATAAAAGGTGACGCGCTCGCATTGACTAAACAAGTGTTTGTTAACCCCACTAATACTATCTTACAACATAAACAAAACAATTTTGGTTAGTATTATTTATTAATCTATGTTAAAAAAAAATTAGTATTATTTATTAATATTATTATTGTCATAATATTCTAATACATATTTTTATTTTATTAGTGCTAATAATACTAGTTGTAATTTTCTATTTTGCTTTTTAACAATCCCAAAAACCAAACCCAAACCAAAATATAAGCATAAATCTCTCTCTCTCTCTCTCTCTCTCCCTCCCTCTCTCCAACTAATACCATTTCAAAAACTACAAAAACCCCCTAAATGTCTTTCCTTCTCTTTCTTCCTTAAACAAAAAGCCCTCCAACCTCTCAACATCCAAACCTACAAAAATCGTTCCAGAAATATGCAACCTTGTAGCAGAGAAATGCAAGGATTAAATTCGTTACTTAACTCTTCTTCTCAAATCCCTCTTCAAGAACTTCAAAATCCACAGATCCAAAACCCCCATTTCGATCCTTCTTCTTCTTCTTCTAACGATGATTTTCTTGAACAAATGCTTTCTTCTCTCCCTTCTTGTTCTTGGGCTGACCTCAAGTCTCCTTGGGACCTTAATCCTACCACTAACCTCCTGCCTATGACTAACTTAACCGCCGCTGCTAAGCCTAGAGACTTGTCGGACGAAACGCAGCTGTCTATTCCGGAAAATGTTGGTTTCCATGGTAATTTTGATGAGTCTGTGATTTTGGCTTCTAAGCTTAGGCAGCATCAGATCAGCGGCGGCAGCGGAGGACCGTCGTCTGCAGCTGCGGCTGCTGCTAAGCTCATGTTCCAACAGCAACTTTTGATGGCTGCTAGAGGAGGGACCGGCTTATCTCAAAACGACATCATTGATGGTTCGTCCGTCAAGTCTCCTTCTCAAGTAAGTTTTCGAGTTTCTATCTTCATTACCTCCGCGTCTCAAAAAGTCATCGCGGTTGCCTTCATTTCCGTTCTTCTTTGCTAGGGGGGAGATGGGTCAGTGCAGGCACTGTATAATGGGTTTGGTGGCCGATCTATGCATGGGTCGGGTCAACCGCCTAACCAATCTCAACCATTCCACCCTGCTCCGATTCAGCCGCAAAACTTTGGTGGCCCCGCGAGCCAATCTCAGGTGAGTGGATCAAGCGGCGGTGCACCAGCGCAGCCAAGACAGAGGGTTAGGGCTAGAAGAGGTCAAGCCACAGACCCGCATAGCATAGCTGAAAGGGTACGCTTCTTATTATTTAGCTTTGGCTGTTTGTCAATATACTTATTTGTTTGTTCGTTCGTTTTTTGCTTCTAGTTAGTTTTTCTGATATGTTTTCTAGGCAACCAAACAAAACTTATGAGTGGGTTCCATTATGATTCCTTTCCTCGCATCATTATTTATTTATTTAATTTAATTATCTAATTTTACAGTTACGAAGGGAGAGAATTGCAGAGAGAATGAAAGCTCTGCAAGAACTGGTTCCAAATGCCAACAAGGTAACAAACAATACTCTTTAATTTATTAGTTTAGTATTTTCTTCCTAATCGGAATAAGCAGTAACTGGTGGTCAGCGTCAGACTTATCAATTTATTAAAAAACAGCAAAGCGCGTACAGTTGTCAATAGGATAATGGTAGTTAAGGTGCGGAAAGTGACCGGCAGTGAAGTTAGCATTCCATAGTATTTTCGTGCGTAATAAAGCTGTATGAGTTAAATTGGTCGAGAAAACCGTACTCATATAAGCTCCGCAATCCTTGCCGGATACACCGGGATATTTTATATAATAATTAATTTTTTTTTGAATCGAATATAATTAATTAATTAATTAATTGAAATTGAAATCTTTTTTTTATATATATATTTGTTCTAATTAATTTTTTTTTATAAATTTGAATTAAGAAATTTGTTTGTGGAATGACAGACAGACAAGGCTTCAATGCTAGATGAGATCATCGACTATGTCAAATTCCTCCAACTTCAAGTCAAGGTTGGTTTCATTTTTTTCTTCTTTCTTTTATCATATTAGTATTATATTTAAATCCAGGCCCGTAGAAGGCCTTGTGCAAGCAGTGCATTTGCACAGATCTCCACTTTTTTAGGGGTCCAAATTTTAAAAAATTAATACTAAATGTGTGTTATAAGAATTGAACCTGGGTCAAATAATTTATTTTATTAAGCATTTTTCACTAAACTATTCTTAAATACATGTTTTTTTTATTAATTTTAATTATATATATCATAATTTTTATAAGGCACAACATTTAATTTTAATATTTTATACAGGGCCTTCTAAATTTATGAGACGGCCCTGTTTAAATCCAGAACGTACATTGTTACATGCTTTAGGATTATTATTATTATTATTATTATTATTAAGAAGCTAATTTAAAATTAAATAAAAACAGGTTCTGAGTATGAGCAGGTTGGGCGGTGCTGCTGCAGTTGCTCCTCTGGTTGCTGATATGTCCTCTGAGGTAGCAAAATTTTAATTTGTTTCATAACTGCAGTTATTGTAGTAAAAATAGATAGATAAGTTGGGAAAAACATGTGAAACATTCTATAAGAAGAAAAAAAAGGCAAGGGCATACATGTGAATAACGTAAGCAGAAAACCAAAAGACCAAAACCTTGTCTTTGTGTTTCTGAAAACGACACCTATCCTTTCTCTCTCTCACAAAGTACTCCCGAAAACTCCCCTCTCTAATCACCATAAAACGACAAACCTAAAGTAGCACGCGTGCCCACTTTTCCAGATTCCTTTTTCATTTCATTTACACAATCATAATACTGTATTTTTCTTTCTTTTTTTTTTTTTTAGGGGGGTGGCGACTGTATCCAGGCCACTGCTAATGGTGGGTCCCTTCCTCGCTCCTCAAACGCCGGTAACCAAACGCCGTCTTCCAATGACAGCTTATCCGTCACCGAACACCAAGTTGCCAAACTTATGGAAGAAGACATGGGTTCTGCTATGCAGTATTTACAAGGCAAAGGTCTTTGTCTCATGCCTATCTCCCTCGCCACCGCCATTTCCACCGCCACTTGTGGGCACAACCGTACCAACAACATCAACGCTGGCACTAATAATAGCACCATCAATCAGCACCACCATCATTTGCTCCACTCCAATGGCAGTGACGGTCCTACCTCTCCTAGTATGTCCGTGTTGACCGTCCAGTCAGCTACTGTGGGCAATACCGGTGGTGATGCTTCCGTTAAAGATGCCGCCTCCGTTTCCAAGCCGTGATTACGCGTTTTGCTGACTTGCCCTTTTGGCTTTTTAGTATTTAGTAAATAAAATAAGGAAAAGATGGAGAGTGTGACGTGTAGGATTCAACGGCCGTTTCAAAGTCTACAAAAATAAGGGTCTACTGAGTTAGTGTTCTACACGACGCCGTATTTCTGTAGACTTGGGCTAAAGCTAACTACTTCCAACCTCACCCACCCAACGAAACTACAAACAATAGAACAAAACAAGATCAACCAAATCCCAAGGACTTTAACTTACTTTCTATTTCTCTCTCTCTCTTTCTTTTTTTTTTTAATTATTTTTAAATTTCAATTTGGGTCTGTCTGGTTTAGGGCAGGGCGGTTTAGTATTAAAGTATGATTAGAATTTTATTAACTTTAATAATTAGTGAATTATTATGAATCAAATTGGGCTTTGCCTTATCTATGAAAAAGATTATATGGCAGTGGCAGCTTTTATTATAGTATTTTTTTTCACTTTTATTTAAAGGGTTTTGTTTTACTTGTCGAAAGTTTGTTGCTTTCCTTAGACTTTGAGTTAAAAAATAAAGTTAGCAATTAATAATTGGAATAATAAAAATTAAAGAAGTGTGTTAGATGTGAAGTCAACGGCTCCTCTTTCTCTAATTTTTTTATTTTTTTTTTTCAGCTCGTAATTAAAATAATAATGGGTGGATGCAGTGTACTTGTCAATTATCTGTTTGAACAGGTACATTTCATACGAGGTCCCCTAGCATGGTTGATTTTAACACTTTGGTCCCGACTTCGCACTAGATGAACCCTTTCACAATGGGTTGTTTTGATTTCGTTTGCAAATTGTCCTCAATTTGTAGAAAAGGACATTTAACAAATCATTAAAACCAAAATGCGCTCCCTCATCTTTTAACATCATTGGGTCATTTGGGAAAAACAAAAAAAAAACTAACTAAAAAATTAAAAACGAAAACTATGAAGCAAAAACCCTTGGACAGTCATTCGACAACCTCATCACCATCTCCGGCAACAAGATGAAACAAGGTCAACTACTTAGGCTATAAAACCAACCACAAATACGATGGAAGAAGAATAGAAATCCGTTAGAAATGAAACTGACGTAAAGCCGGTCCGCCATCATAGTCGTCGAATCAGATATTCTGTTCTTCTTTGTCTCAGATGAGAAAAGTACGAGCCATATGCTTTTGATTTCAAGCAAAGTGAAACCGAAGATCTACAGACGAAAACAGAATCCAAGATGATTTTGTCATGATTCAGAAGCGGTTTTCAGTCCGAAATCGATCAGATAAGTGAAGGTAGTGGCTACAAATCATGAAGGTGGAGTTTCCGATGAGTTGTTAGCGAAAGAACAAAACCTTGATTTTTCGGCAGAAACAAGTAGGGGTGAGCAAATGGGTCGGCCAAAACAGGTAATTCGGCCAAAATGAGTAAAACAAATTGGTTAAGATATGTCAAATTGGTAATTAAGCCAAAACGGATAGATTGTTCGGCTAATTCAAAAATAAATGGGTAACATACTTTTCGACCAAATTACCCGTTTCTGACAAATAAGAAAACGGCGTTGTTTTACTTGGTCTAAAGCGACGTCATTTTAATCAGTGTGAGGCGTTCATATTTTTCTGTTTTTGTAAATGGAATTTGTCAAATTGTACTTGATGAACTAAAAATTTATATTTGTATTTTTCTTGGAGATAAAAAAAAATAAAATGACAATTTTAATTCGGCCAAATCGGATATTTAATGTATTATAATTCAGCCAAGGCATATACAAATCCGATAATTCGGGTAATTCGGAAATTAATGTGTAATTCAGTTAAATGGGTAATTCGGAGAGAAATTCTAATTCTGCCAAAACGGGTAAAGAAGAAAAAATTCCCTGATACGCTAATTCGCCCAAGAATCGGTAAAAAATTACCCAATCTGGCCGAATGCTCACCCTAGAAACAAATCAAATAAAGTAGTAGAAGAAAATGTGAAACAAAAGAACAAAAATCGATTTTCCGGCAGAAACCAGTATGAAACCGAAAAGCAATTGAAGAAATTTGATTTTTCGGTGAGTATCCATTGATTTTCAAGTTGAAAAACCATGGAGGTGGTCTGCTAGGAAAAGAGGTTCGCTGGATAATGTCATCGAAAACTGTCGCCGGAAAAAGTAGGTTACCAGAAACAAGTTGGATACTTTTGATTAGGGTTGTGCATCGGTCGGGTTCGGTTTAGTCGGGTTGATCGGTTCGGTTTTTAATATAAAAAATTTTCGGTTTTCGGGTTGGTCGTGTTCAGTTCGGTCGGGTTTCAGCAAAAATACGAAAAAAAATTGTCGTTTTTTCGATTCAATCTAAATTAACCCGAACCAAATTTCTGATTTTTCTTAAAATATAAAACCGAACCGATCAACCTGATTAAACCGAACCGAACACGTCGATTCAGTTAGGTTCGGTCGGATTGGTCGGGTCGGTTTGGGTTTTGCACACCCCTACTTTTGATATACCTCATGTACACTTGTAGAAAAAAAAATAACATTTTTTACTGTTATTTTTAATTTTTATCCTAAAAAGCTCTAAACGGCCTTTTTCTCTATTATTTTCACGTTTTTGAACCTTTGGATGCTCTTGTATAAATATCCTCTTTCACAATTTACCTCTTCTAGCCCCAGTGGCAGTGGTCATTTGTTTTTAATCTTTAGAATAAAATACAATTTACTGTTTAACATGTTATTTTTCAACAGATAATTTAGTGAAAAATTTATTCACAATTTGATAAGATTAGTTTTTTTTTTTAAAAAAAAGTTATCACTGAACTTGTCAGTTTGATTTAACTTTATAATAATTTTGGAATAATGGTATATGAATCAATGAATTTCAACAAAATTTGATCTAAAATGCAACAAAGTTTTAATTATGTCATAATGATTCAAAAGAAAAAATAAAGAAAATATCATAATTTAAGTGATAATATTTGAGTAAAATCAAATAACTTATACCACTAAAAATTGTGGAATTAATGAAATTTTATGCATATATGAAATTTCAAATTACGTCAGAATGTTGAAATTCAAATAAACTTTTAAATTATATGCATTATACTACAAATGAAATGAAGTAGGTAATAGAAGTTATTGTCTAGGGATGAACTAACAAATGCCATATTCCAGGAGAAGGGTTTTCCAATAAAAAAGAAAGTGCGGATTGACTAAAGACCAATTTAATTTAATTAATCAATTGCTTAATTATGGGGTGTGAGTCTAATCCTCTTCATCTTAACACAACTTTGACTAATTACACTATTTCTGGTTTTCTACTTACATCATCCTCCCAAGAATTTCTTATATTATGTCATTCCATCACTTACAAAATAACTGTAATATACTACATCATTTCATTTAATAAGCAAATAAACACTAATTATTGTTAATTATTTTGGCTAGAGATTATTATGATGATTAATTATTGTTATTAGAGTATAATAAGATTGAAGTTGCGTTTCGGGAAAGTATATTTAGAGCAGGGGCCGACTCTCTTTCTGTTGTTGGACGCAAGAGACAGAGGGTTGAATGCTTTTTTAAACTAAGGGTTTAATTTATTTAGATTAAGTAAACAAAACTTCATGTTAGGTAAGGAAACATGATTAATGCCTTTAAATAAATAACTCTCTTAAGTCTTAATTAACTCTTAACAATAGGACATGCTTATATCAGCCTTCATTTCCACGCGTAAATAATATTAATTAAGAGTTACATAATTAAATTAGCCTTCCGGCAAAACTAGTTATTTGACAAACGTTTAGTTGTTTTTAATAACTAATTTACGGAAAGCGAAAAAACTACCTCGAAAACTGCTAATGTATCAAACGGTACGGAACAAAAAAATCCTAGCTTTTAGCGGTCAAAAAGCTAAAAACTATCTCGAAGTTATTGTATGACCGAACACAATAGAAAGTTAATTCCCTGAGGTAAGAACATTGTCATAACCATCTACGATGCTGGGTATAATTAAAATAAATATCAGATAATGCAGAAACTGAAAGAGATCTAAATCTATGGCTTAAACAATGAATTGGAACTGAAACTAAAGTGAAGATGAAATGAAACAAGTGTCTGAGTATATCTTACTATCAGTTGGCACATGGGAATATCAAGATACATGATGTCCACTACTTTTTGTCTAGTATATTCTTTAGGAATTTTAAACAATAGTTTTTCCCATACAAATAGGGGCAGTCAAAGCTATTATTCCAACACAAGCTGTTAGTTCAGAGTTCAGACTATAGAGACAGTTTGCATCAACCTAAACTATATTATCATAATAATGAAACTTACATTTTAATATCTTCTTATATTCTGTATGCTTCATTTTCTCATGCACTGTCATGAAAAGTTATTTTTGCAAAAAGATAGTTACAAGATTCATACATGTGATCAAGGCTAGCCACTCATCCTTTTTCGTCATGAATATTCACAACAGCTTCAGATTCAGTGAAGCTCAATGAGGAGGGGCAAACAATACTCTGCAAGAACAATAACATGAAATGGATTCCAACAATTCATATGTGCTTTTATGCAAAAGATTTCTTTGCTTCCCAAAAAAAATCAGCCAAGGAAAATTGTAAATAACAAAAAAGAAATTAAGTATATGATGAATTCAATTAGAGCATGCAAACACTGAAGCATAACCCTCACATCTCAAGGTAAAATATCATTCACCATAATGGCAAAGATCAACAAAAAGCGTGTCTCATCTACTTAACATTTTGAAAACATTCAATGAGAAACATTCAGCTACTGACATCAGTTATAACAAATATGTTATTAAACATCTAGGAGACTAAAATAACTTTAGTTGGTGCAGGTGTACATACCAAATGAGTGTGTAACACACTTATTACTGAAAAACAGAGAGATTATACTATTACTAATTATCTAGATTTGCAGAATATATAAATATTAAAAGTCAAAACTTATACTTAAAAGACAACCAGGCACAACAATGTGCCAGCATTTCATTAATCTAGTTCGTAATATTCCTAATACAATATGAATGAAGAGTTTATCTAAAATTGGGTCTCTATTGGAGCACTGTAATCCAATCACAATAGGTTTAAGTGTTGAAACTGGAAGACAAACAACACCAACTCTATCACACAAGATAGAAATAACATGGAAATATTTTATGTAGTTTTTACTAGAAAGGAATGCGCCAGCAGCTTCTCAACACCATTGGAGACCTCCTGCTCCTGGTCATAACCCATAAAAAGGCAATTGCATATGCAATATAACTAAGTTTCTTAACACACGTGCAATATTGACATAAAACATTTTCATCAAATTTTAAACGCTCCAAATTGTGTAGGCAACAGAATGGATTCAATAAACTTCCATTGAAGTTCGTTGTTTACCACCCGCTTTTAACGTAACAGAGAATCAATTATTACTGTAGCAAGATCATCCCAAAGTATTATATTCTAACACATCTCTTAAGTTCACTTGGTAAGCTTTAAAAATGTCTTTAAGCGACACAAGTTTTCTATCTACAAGCAACAAATATCAATCCAATATAGCAATATGCAACATGTAAATTGTTTGCAACTGGTTTCAAGAATTCCTCACTTTTTTTTTTTTTGGGTAGTACAACATAAAAATTTCTGTTGAAATGAAGAATATGACAGCAGATTTTGCAAACCAACATTTTCAGCTATCTGCAATTTGATGAGTCCAAAAAAAGATTTATTCAACGTCGTCATTTTGCATCAAATTCAGACAAAGTCCTAGGTGTTCATTAGAATCTTCTGCTCCCTTAATTTGAGCAATTTTATTAATAGTCTTCAACACTGCCCATTTTAAAACATGGCAGCCAGCATTTCTCTCTAGAAACAAAATGGTTTGGATACTTTAATGGTTTCTAGGAAGGGAATGCTGGCATTTTATTTACTTCTAAACATCCTACATGCATGCATGTATTAAAAAATAGTTAGGCTACTACTTCCCTAACTTTCAAAATACAGTCCTAACAACAAATAAAAAACAAAAATAACATCTTAGGAAAAAAAATGATAGCTGCTCCAAAAGCATCTACAAAATTAGTTCGAGGAACCCAATCATAGACTATCACCGCAATTAATCAAACGAACAAGATGAATGATCACATAACAAAAGGCCAATGATCAAGTGCAACAAGAAAAATATGTGATCTTCAATGAAACAAGAATAACAAAAGTATGCACTAAAAGTACCCTCAACGAATCAAGATTAACAAATGTGTCCTCAGTGAAACAAGATTAATCACTTAAAGAGGTGAAATTACAAAGGGGACTATGCAAGTAAACTATTTTAACCGTGAACAAGTGCTCAACTTAGATTTTCCAACCTCACCATGCTTCATATATTTATCTTCCTTCATTCCACATCACCACTTGTAATAGCATATCATTCTATGCCTCTTTGCACAGTCCACATCTTTTGCTTATACCCCAATCGTGCTATCGGCTCAAAATAAAAAAACGTATAGTCCAACCCAAAAGGAAAAGGAACTGCGCTACATCCTAAAAGCATCAAGCTTTGTAAGTTAAGTAAATCCAAATGAGGATGGTCAGACACCTGAGAGGGAAGATCAAAAAAAGTATGCGGGGTCATATGAATTATATCACAGCCACTGAAAATTAACTGCAGCAAGCAATTCATAAACAAGAATGGACATAACAAAATCCACCATGAATAAAAGTAAGCATTCTTAACTCTCAAGTGTACAACTATATAACAAAAACCTAAAAAGAAAAGTTAAAGATTAACTTGAGGGGGGCTTGAATGTATAAGGCTGTGGAAGAGACAATGGACCTCTTCTTGAATCTTTATCATCCAACAACCTCTGCATCCTTTTATTCTTACAATATTGCCTATCAAAATGCTTCACCTATAATGCAAATTTTAATATTTCAGAAAGTTAATAACTAAAAACAAAAAAATTTGAAAAATAGGATTGCATAATATTATTAATTACCCAAGAAGCGCGACAATTCTTCTCGAATTCTTGCCTGGAGGTTTTACATTCAAATGGGTAGAGAAGTCCAACAGAACCAATCTCTGTAGGTTTCTTGTCCGATTCCTTCTCCAAGCAAGCGTAGAAAGCATCACGAGCCTGATTCGAATTGGCAAAAGTTAAAAGATTTGATGTTGTTGAAAAACTCTAAACAGCATTTGAAGAAGAAAGGAGGAAGAAGAGGACATACCTTGTAGCAAGCTAGTCTGGACTTAGAGAGTACATCAGTATGCATTTGATCAGAGTTTCTTGGTGCATAAGCTTCCATGGCCATGGATTTGGAGCTTTCCGCAATGAATCAGAGACGCGACCTATCCCCCTAATTAGTTCATTCGAATTCTTCTTCGCATGATTTGCTTCTGGAAATGATATGTATGTGGGCTAGGCCCAGTGTTTTTTAATAAGTCTAGGCCCAGTTTTCTATAGGGAATCTGACAAAAATGGGATATATTATTAAGGGATATATATAAGAAAGGACCCATTATTTTTTATTTTTTTCAAAAAAATTTGAAAGTAATTTTAATTTGATTTTCAGAGCTTTTCAAATTTTAATTGTAAAAAGGGCTCTCTTCTTTTTTTTAATTCGCGCTTCAGACTCCCCTTACTCTTCCTCTCCTCTTTTTTTTTTTTTTACAGATCCTCTTCCTCTCCTCATCTATCGTGTTTCATCACCAGCCGCTACCTCAATTTTATTTGGCCCCATCCTTCAACATCTCCGGCGAGCCACCGGGCAAGGGCTCGTTCTGATGACCTCCGGAGAGAAGCCAGGGGCACCTTATGTGGCTCACACTCGCTTGAAAAGTTTAACAATCTCCAAAAATCTGGTATTTAAGAATTACTATACTTGAAGCTCAAGATCTATTTCCAATCTCCCTCCATTAACGGCACCAGAGGTTTGAGTTGCGATTGGAGCTCCATTCGATCCAAAGGACTTTTTCAGTGAACCAGCAAGCCCTTTTAACATCTGTTCGCAACCTCTCAGCGATGTGAATCAAGTTTTGTGCTTATTTCTCTGTCTTTTTTCCTTTTATCCCCAGTTTGAAGTTTGAATTGCAGCTGCAACTTGATGAGAGCTATTTTCAACTACTACTACCACCACGAAGGTAAGCATTCCTCTCTTTCTTTCTACTGGATTCTAGTCGAAGTTAGGTCTTAGAATTTGGAAATAACTGGTGAGATTTGTGAAAATATTGTTTT
>CATIWJ010198690.1:0-14414 GCA_949640765.1 Croton laevigatus
TATCTCATTCTGGATATCTCTTCATCTAGTTTTTAAGTATTATTTACATTTAGTGGTCTTTCTTGATTAGCAAAATTTTCCAGTTATACTTTTTTGATATTGAGTCATATTATAGTTTTTGTTCACTGATCTTTCTTACACTACTACCTGCCTCGTAAGTTGACAAGTATATGAATTTTGCAGGAGGTTCTAAATTTGTACACAAGAGAACTACCTACAATGAATTATGCTGCAAATACTGGAAAGTGGTCGACGTTTCTTGAAAAATTTGTCTCAAATGGGTATAAAATGCTTTTACTTTCCCTGTTATTTCTTCATGCATGCATCCCCATTCTAGTATGATATACTCTTTGCTGCTCTAGTTATCAAATGAACTAGGAAGTGTGGACAAAACAAGTTTTCATTTGTCTTCCTTGTGCATGCCTCATACTTAGCATCAGCAAAGTTCCTAAATTTTTTATTATGTGTTCCTTTTGTAAGTTTACTTCTGTTATAACAAAAGGTTTTGAGAGAAGAGAATTTCTGATATTTTCTTGTTGATGATCACCTAGGTTTATATACAGAATACTAGGTACAGTAATGGAAACAAATCTCTATACAAGAATAGAAACAAATCCTACATTTATTTTCCTAGATTACTACTATATACATATGATTCTGTAACACTCTCACTCAAGCTGAAGCATAGATATTAATCATGCCTAGCTTGGTACAAATGTAGTTGACCCGATTCCTGATAAAGCTTTAGTGAATACATCTGCCAACTGACTTCCGGTTCTCACATGTTGAGTTGCGATTGTACCATCCTCTAGCCTTTCTCTGGTGAAGTGACAGTCAACTTTTATATGCTTGGTCCTTTCATGAAATACAGGGTTGTTGGCAATATAGATAGCTACTTGATTGTCACATCACAATGTCATTGGTTTTGTTTGAGCAAACCCAATTTCCTCAAGTAAGTGACGTAGCCATACAAGCTCACATGTAGTCTGTGCCATAGCCCTGTATTCAGATTCAGCACTTGAGTGCGATACCACATTCTGTTTCTTACTTTTTCCAGGACACGAGATTACCGCCAATAAACACACAGTAACCAGTTGTTAAATGTCTATCTATAAGATCCCTTGCATAATCAGAATCTGTGAATCCTTCTACTGTATGATGACCATGATTTTGATATAAGATACCACGTCCAGGCGCTTCCTTTAGATATCTCAAAATATAAGTAATAGCATCCCAATGTGAAGTTATATGAGATGACATGAACTGACTGACCACGCTTACTGGAAATGCAATGTCAGGATGAGTGATAGTAAGATAGTTCAATTTTCCCACTAGCCTTCTATACTTTTCAAGATTCTCAAGTAGATCACCTTCTTCAGCTTTCAACTTCACATTTGGTATCATTGGTGCATCACAAGTCTTAGCTTCAATGAAACCAACATCACTCAACAAATCAAGACAATATTTCCTTTGAGTGAGACAGATTCCCTTTCTTCTGTGAAGAACTTCAATCCCCAAAAAATACTTCAATGGTCCTAGGTCCTTTGTTTGAAAACAAGTACCAAGAAAAGCTTTTAGCTTTCAAATTCTTGAGTTATCGCTCCCACTAATCACTATATCATCTACATACACAATTAGCAAAATACATCCAGAGCTAGATGAAGTAAAGAACACAGAATGATCATATGCACTCCTTCGTAAAACAAACTTAACCATAGCAGAACTAAATTTTTGAAACCATACACGCGGAGATTGTTTCAAACCATATAAAGATTTTCTCAATTTGCATACCTTTCCTGACTCCCTCTGAGCAACAAATCCAGGTGGTTGCTCTATGTATACCTCTTCATATAAATCACCATGTAAGAAGGCATTCATAACATCAAGTTGATGAAGATCCCAATTAGAAGTAGCAGCTAATGAGATGAACATATGAACTGAAGATAGTTTTGTAACCGAGGAAAAAGTTTTGAAGTAGTCTTCCCCATAAGTTTGAGCATACCCCTTTACAACTAAACGAGCTTTCAGCCATGCAACAGAACCATCCGGATTCATCTTTACAGTGAACACCCACTTGCATCCAATAGCTCGCTTACTCGAAGATAGAGACACTAGATCCCAAGTATGATTATGTTCCAATGCCCTCATTTCTTCTTTCATTGCCTCTTGCCAACCAGGATGAGCCAAGGCCTCAACCATGGACTTAGGAACAACAATAGAATCTAAAGATGCAAGAAAGGACTTGGAAGAGGGTGATAAGGCATTATATGAAATAAAGGTAGAAACAGGATAGGTGCATGTGCGTTTACCTTTGCAAATAGCAATAGGTTGGTCAAGACTCGGGTCAGAGGTAGGTACAGGGTCTGGAGACGAAGCAGCGGGTGCAACATCGGCGTCTAAACAAAGAGGGGATGCCTCAATCGTATGCGGCACACGACGAAAGTAAACATAACGGACAACAGGTCGAGAAGAGGATTCCACCTATGGAATAGTAGGAACTAGAGAGATTAGCACCTGTTCACTCACAGTATAAACAAGGAAATCATTTTCAGACGTACTTGTGGGAGATACAAGAACCGATGCAATGGAGCCAAAGAAGGGCTTGTTTTCAGAGAAAGTAACATTAGTTGACACCAAATAACAACCTAAATAAGGAGAGTAGCAATGATACCCTTTTTACTGCCGAGAATATCCCAAAAAGACACATTGAAGAGATTTAGGGTCTAATTTAGATACCTAAGGTCTCATGTCTTGAACATAACAGGTGCATCCAAATACCTGAGGAGGGAAAGGAAACAACGCTTTATATGGAAAAAGAAGGGAATAAGGAATCTGACCATTAAGAAGAGAAGATAGCATATGATTTATAAGAAAGCAGGCAATGAGAACAGCAGTAACCCAAAAAAATTTCGGAACCTGCATATGAAACATTAATGCACGAGCAACTTTGAGTAAATGATGATTCTTTCGTTCCACCACACCATTTTGCTGAGGTGTAACAATGCACAAAGTTTGATGAATGATGCCATGTTGAGAGATATGAAGTGAATGTACTAGAGAGGTATTCTTTAGTATTATCACTCCTAAAAATGCAAATAGGCTTGCTAAATTGGGTTTTGATCTCAGCATGAAAAGCACAAAATATTGTAAACAATTCTGAATAAGATTTCATAGTATAAAGCCAAGTTACTCGAGAAAAATCATCAACAAATGTCACAAAATAACAGAAATCAGTTTTGGAAAAAACAAGATAAGGACCCCATACATCACCGTAAACTAAATAAAAAGAACACTCAACACATTTATTTATTCTAGGAGAGTAAGATACTTTATGGTGTTTAGCGAATTGACAAGCTTCACACTCTAGAGTAGACTCTTGTTTAAGACTAGGACACAATTGTTGTAACACTCGAAGAGGTGGATGACCGAACTGACAATGGTGTTGAAATGTGGTAGAACTGGTACGTGCAGTTGATCGAGGCACTGGTTCAAAAGAAAGTGCATACAAGCCATCCACCAAGCACCATTTACCAATAATCTGCTTCATCCTAAGATCCTAAAAAAGACAATGGGTAAGATAGAAAATAACACAGCAGTTAAGACTTTTAGTGAGTTGGCTAACAGATATCAAGTTAAAAGGGAATTGTGATAATCATAAAACAGATGATAATGCTAATGTTTTTGAGGGGTATGCCATCCCACATCCAATAACAGAAGCTGTAGATCCATTGGCTAAAGTAACATGAGGTAAATTGGCACAAGACATAAAAGAAGAAAGAATACCTGAGTTGCTAGTCATATGGTCAGTAGCACCTGAGTCAATAACCCAACTACGGGACGATGTGGAAAGACAGGTAGCATGATTACCTGACTCAGCAAGAGCAGTGGTAGGTGGAGGGTTCTTTTGTGCCTCCTGGTAGCGAACAAACTTTGCATACTTATCTGCAGAAACAATAACATGCTGATTAAGGTTTGACTGAGAAGTGTCGTTGGCTGTAGCAACATAAGCAAAATGAGATTTTTTATTCTTCTTTAATAGCTTCTGACATGTCTTCTTTGTATGTCCCTATTTATGACAATAGTAACAAACTACTCCCATGTATCATGACCTCCAGTGCTTTGAATATTACTATTCCCATCTTTGCTACTATTTCGAGATCGAGTAGTTGCTCCTTCATGCTGACTAACAAGCGCACTTGGTTGGATAATCGAGGAATGAGAACTATTTTCAATTCGAAGCAGACGAGTAAAGACTTCCTTTAAGGAGGGAATCTCAGAAGAGGACAAGACTTGTGATTTAGCACCATCAAATTGAGAATTAAGACCCGATAAGAAACTCATAATAGCCATATATTCCCGTTGAGTTTTGATGTCAGTGCTAAAGGGTAATAATGAATTCAGCTCCTCATTTCATTTGAAATTCATGAAATAAGTCTGAAGAGACTGTGCTTGCTGTTCAGCTCGATAAAACGCTTTACAAACATAAAAAATACGAGAGATATTCCCCTTACCAGAAAACAAAAATGCCAGATAATCCATCACCTTTTTCACAAATTCATAATGAGAGATATGCCCAACATACTCACTCTCAATGGAATTTCGAATCTGCAGAAATAATTGGGCATCAACCCATAACACTCTAGTTGCGTCATCAGTAGGAGGATCCCCAATCAGATGATTATCCTGCGAACAGTCTTAGACCACTTAAGATAGTTCTCCCAGTTCAACTTCTGTTCTGTGATTTTGGAGAGTATGGGGACAACTTATGGCAAAGCAGTAGTTTTCTATTCTGTCGCCATTGTACGAAGCTGTAGTAGCACAGAAACTCAGTAACTTCTATAACATAAATGCCAGAAAAGCCGTACGACATGTCAGGAAGCCTTACGTGCTGGCGCGTGAAGAATCGACAAAATTCTGCTGGCGTGAAGAATCGACAAAATTCTGCTGGCGGCAAGTGACATCCACTCGCTGGTCGTCTGGCGACGAAACTCTGGGGAACGGCCGGTCGGAGGAAGGCGAAGCAAGTGGTGAGGGTGGTGTTGCACAAACGTCACTTACAAGGGTGAACCAAGCTAGTCAAAATGCTACTCACTTAGGTAGCTACAATATCGAAAAAAAAAACCTAAAATTCAGAAGCTTGGATATCAATTCCCAGTCTTTGATACCATGTTATGACATAAGGTTTTGAGAGAAGAGAATTTCTAATATTTTCTTATTGATGATCACCTAGGTATATATACAGAGTACTAGGTACAGTAATGGAAACAAATCTCTATACAAGAATAGAAACAAATCCTACATTTATTTTCCTAGATTACTACTATATACAGATGATTTTGTAACAACTTCTAAGTTGCAACATGTCTGCTGAAAGCTCTGTGGCATGCCAACTATAATGCTTAATATTGTACTTATTAATAGTCTTGTGATCGTGTTCCAATTTTATTTTACAGGAAGTACTCCTCTCTTCTTTTGGAAAACAAGTCTTTTTTTTTCCTTTAATTACCCTTAAGAGGGTTTGAACATGGGACTTCTAGTCTTTTGTGACATTACCTCACCATTAGGCCGCCACCCTTGGATTTTTTGGAAAACAAGTTTGTTGAAGGTTCTGAAGAGGTATGCTAATTTTGTCTTTTATTCATGTTACTCCTCCATTCTTGGTTATTGAATGTTTTATTTTTATTCTATGAAAATTTAAATAAACATCTGTATGCTGAATGGCTTGCTATTAAGTGCATTATTATACTCTTGAAATATTTTCATTATCATACGTATAGTTCCTTTTTTTTTATCGACTATCATAAGCTCATCCTCAATACTGTTACACTTATAATCACATTTTTCAAAAACAATTCAAATACTTAGCTAGTGGTGATTCTGTAGCACCCCTTAATCCAATTATAAATAATTGAATTAAGGAATATTTCACTACATATGAACATGGTATACAGATCATATTTAATTACAAAATATAAGGGTACAATTTTTTTTCTTCTTCTATCCTAGCTTGTACTGACTTCGTCTTCACAGTATATGTTAGTCTAAGTTCTTCAGGCCCACATATGCTTTTTATACTTCTTTCGGAGACCTACAAGTTCAGAATAAACCAAACTTGCTGAGCAATTATGCTCAGTGGATACTTTAACTATGATAAATAAAAAAAATTTAAATAAACATGCATAAATTAAAAACATAATTTAAATATTTAAAACGTCACTTATTTAAATAATCATTAAATAAAAACTTTCTCTTTTAAATAAATAAAATTCACGTAATTAAAAATAAAATTTACTTGAAGCAGCTTTACCAGATATTTAAACAAATCTTATCACTTAATTAGAATCACTTATTCACTTTTTTACATTTAACTTAATGACATAACGGTAGTTACCGTGAGAATCAATCATAACGGCTTTCACTGTAAGCATATAAATAGCCATATAAATTATCAGAAAAGATCGATCAATCCATACAGAATTTGTTCGACTAAAACCTAGGAGAGCTTAAAACATTTCTCATAATTTCCAATTTTCCAATATCAACTCGGCATTTTCATCATCATATTTCAAATAAAATAATTATTAAAAACCATATTCTTCATCACCATATTTTTTTCAAACATTGTTATTTCCATTGTCATAGTTAATTCTTAAAGAAAATACTTTCCCAAAATATATATATATATATATACGTTTAATCTTAATTAAAATTATTACTTTAGGTAAAATTTGGTAAATAACTTGATTTTATAAAAATATTTAGGTGGTGACTTGTAGATATTTTGTTTAAAGTCCATTATATATATATACTTTAAAAATAACTAAATCTTAAATTATATTTTTAATAAAAATATACTTACATACTTGTTTTTACGTATATTTATTTTTAAAATAATCTTTATCAATAAATTATAGCTTTTAATAAAAATAATAGTAAGTACTAAGTTTTGTAAAAATATTTATAATTTGGATATATATTAATTTTGATATAGTAAAATAGTTATTAAATAAAATAGTAATTTCTCTTAAAAGCATTTGTTTTAATAAAAATATTACTATTATTAATTATTTCCAAAATTAACTTGATTAATAAAAATATTGTAGTAAATGTTTATAGTTACTTATTTAAAACTAAATTGTAAATATAATTATATATATATATATATATATATATATATATATATATATATATATATATACTTTCAAAATATGTTTTATGTAAAAAAATAATAATAGTAGTAAATATTATAATAATAGTAGTAGTAAAAATAATGATAATAATAGTAATGGTGGTAGGAATAATAATAATAATTTTAATAATATTAAGTAATAAATAATTTTTCTTTTATAGAAACTTGGGGGCCGATGCTCTTTGTAACAGCCCAAAAATTAATTTAAGGATTAAATTGTAATTTACTAAAAATATTAAATTAATGAAAAATAAATTATATAAATTTCAATGATGAACTATTTTAAGAGATTTATTAAATTAAATGTGTAAATAGTAATTAGATCGAGTAAATAAGTATTTTAAATATAATATTGTATTTTTAACTCCAAGGGTATTATAGTCATTTTTACTCTTGAAAAATTATAAGTTTGAAATTAAGTCATAAAATATTTAAATTTGTAATCTAGACTTCATAATGAGTATTTTGAGTATAAATTTGAAATATTTTGCAAACGGTAAATTTTTACCACACGGGTTAAAATACGGTAAAATGGTAAATTTAAAATTTACCCTAGTTAAATAGTAAAATATTGAATTGAGTATAAATATGATAAAAATAAGGTAGACACTTAATAAACCCATAGGCAATTGTAAATATTTGTAAACAAAGATAAACCAATTTATTTTAATTTGAAAATTAAGTAAAAATTAAGTAAAATTAAATAAATTAAGTGTCAAATGTACAATTAAAATTCAAATTTCTTTAAAGACAACCATAAATAAAAATTTGTGATATTTTTATCAAGTATTAAATATATAATTTGAAGGGTTTACAATTTAATAAAAAAATATGGATAAAAATGGATTAAAAGTAAAATTGTAATTAAATTTTAATGCAAGTAAAAATTAAATCTGTCACATACCATAATTGAAGTAGAATTATTGATGAAAACAATGGGTAAGAAGTGGTAGACAAGAAAATGAAGTTTAATTTGGTATTTAATAAATTTATCAAAAAGTAAATAGTAATTAAATAGTAATTAAAATAACTAGAGCTAAATTACAAAAAATAAATAATGTAACCTGGTCTATAAATTGACCCTTAACCTCTGAGGAGTTATTTGAGTGTCTAAAATTTCAGGTAGACATCAAAAATTAAGAGAAAACACCAAAAATTTCGAACCCTATCAGATCTGCCTGCCGTGCCCCAGCCGCCCGTGCCCCAGCCATAGTGTCGTTCGGCGTCCCAACTCGCGTCCCTTGGCCGTCATTTTGGTCCCGTCCGCAGCACCTCGGTAGAGCGCGTGCCTGACGGTAAATTCCGATCTAGTCTTCAGCTTTCCTTCCGTGTACAATCGTGCCCCTCCGCCCCTGTTTCTATCAGGTTCTGACCCTCAAACTTATTTTTCCTTTACAAACTCATCCAAACGCTGTATTAATAAAAAAAAAATAAAGTTTATTTTTGAAATTAAATATTTTTGGGGTGTCAATAAATTAATTAAATGCTATAATTAAATTTTATATGGCTAAAATAAATATTAAAAACTGATTTTTGAGATAAAAATTAAAAGATGAATATTTTATTAATTATTTTGTAAGTAATTTAATTTGATCTTGAAATTAAATATTCTAGTGACTTAATTAAATTATTTTGACAACAATATTGAATCTAAAACAATTATAAAAAAAGTTTAAATAAATTATATGACAAAAATTTGGTAATTAACACTTGTGGAATATTTATTAAATATTTGTACAAATAAATTAAAGATAAATTTAATAGATCCAATTAAAAATAATCATATTGACTATTTTATGGACAAATATGGACAATACCTTATGAATATTGGATATGGACAATGATAGGATAAAGGACAGTCCGAGGAATTAGAAGGTAGATACCGTAACAACGGAGACAAGTTTGATACTTTAATTAATGTAAAGTTAAATTTTATACATGTTTTTAATATTTGCATCAAATGATTATTTATGAATATTTGTGATAATTGTTTATTTATCTGGATATGATTTATTTGAGATTGTGATTTCTATTAATTAAAGAAAGAATTAAGAATATTAAATATTCTTAAAAGAGTAAAGTTAGTATTTTGATAAATTGATATTATTATTTGTATTATCATTATTATTAATATTACAACTATTATTATTATTATTATTATTATTATTATTATTATTATTATAAGTACTAATTTTATTATTATTACTATTATTATTATTATCATTATTTATACTATTACTATTATTATCATTATTTTTATTACTAATGTACTTTTACTACAAAAATTATTAATATGGTTATTATAATTGTTGTTGATTTTGTTATTTATATTTTAAAACGATATATTTACTTTAGAAAAAGTATTTGAAAATATGAAAAAGTATTTATTAATAACTTTTTAATAAATCAAGTTATTTAGTAAGATTTGAATAAAGTATTATTTCGATATATTATATAAGTAATTTTTATACATAAAAAGGGTTAAGATATATTGGAAAACTAATATATCTTTTGGAAAATATAAGTTAAAATATTATTTTGGAAAATTTCTATATAGTAAATTTCTTAAATAATTTGTCAAAGTAATAAATAAAAAATATTCGTGATTAAGGAAATTATATTTTAGAAAAACTTGTATAAAAGAATTTCAATAAATAATATATAACAAGTAAAAGTATTTAATTTAAGATTAAAAGTATTTGATATCTTTCAGAAATATTTGATATATATGTTATGGAAAATATATAGATGTGTTGAAGTATGTTTTGATAAAAATAAATACCATATTTATTAAAGATGGTTTTATTAAGGAAATAAAGTATATTTGATAAGTATATTTTTGATAAAAATAAATATGTTGAAAAATTTATTATGATTATATTTTTGAAAAAGATGATGATTTAAAATAATGATATTTTTGTTTAATAAATGTTGAATTATGAAAAGAAAATTAAAGAGATATATGATAAACGTGAAATTGATACATTAAATATTTATTGCTCTACTTAGGATAAGTTGAACTAGTGAGATAAAAGTATGATGCATCATATACTTAGCAGTACTGCGAATTTTTGAACAGATTGAATAGAGAAATAGATCTAAAGGTGATACAAACTGAGTCAGTCGTAACACCGAATAGATTTTGATATTAATTGAATTTTGAATACGGTCGTTTAAATTGAAAGATAAAATTCGGATTATGCGTGGTAAATACCATGCCACTCGGAAATACAGATAGAGACTTTATCCATGTGTTCACCTAAATGCCTAATTGAGCTAAACAAGTAAGAATTTGAATTATGAAATTTATTTTATTATGTGATTTACAATATTTTAATATTGTTTATTATTGTTTAAAAATAATGCATGATCATTTAAATTATTTACGCTTTATATTAGTTAAAGTATCCACTGAGCGTAATTGCTCAGCAAGTTTGGTTAATTCTGAACTTGTAGGTCTCCGAAAGAAGTGAAAGAAACAGGATGAGTCAAATTGCAAGTGGGCCCGAAGAACTTAGTTGGCATATACTGTGAAGATGAAGTCAGTACATGTAAAGACTAGAATAGAAAGAAAAAAAATACCCTTATTTTGTAATATAGATGGAATATGACATGTAATATGTAATGTGGCATGTCTTGATTCGGCTGTAAATGGTCGGGTTAAGGAGTGTTACACTCTTGCTAATCAAGGTGTTTTGGGTGGGGATTCTTATAGTCGGAACCTCCGTCTTGGTTGATTCCTTTGTTATGTTCTGAAATTCTTTAGTTTGTTAGTTATGATACTGTTTAGTCTTTTGATTTCCTTTGTATCCAAAAAAAAAAACATTAATTCTACCCAAGTTACTTGGGTAGGTTTGGTCTATTCAGTAAAATTATCAATTAATACTTTTCAAAAATTTTTTATCTTCTTAGTAAAAATTATAAACATAAATTAAATCATATATCTCACAATTTACCATAAATAATAACTTTTAAATAATTAATGCAAAAATATTTAAAATCATGCAAACATCAAAATTTAAAAAGGTTTTTCACAGTTAAAGTATCAAACATCGATCTCTTTTGAGATTTTGGTTCCTATTCCTTATATCCTCGGACTGTCCTCTGTCCTAATCACTGTCCATTTATGGGTAATTGTTTAATAAATAGTCCAATTGTCATGTATAAATTTTTTACCTAAATTTCTTTTCATTTGATTTCACCCATTTAATTTTAATCTTGTCCAATTATTTAGTAATTGGACCCTTATTTATTTTTCCTTAACTAAAAGTTTAATTAAATAATCTTATTCAAAAGAACATTATTTTAACTAATCTTAGATTTAATTTAATCCAATATAATTATATTTAACCCACATGTATTTTAATTTAAGTATTAAGCTCATTTAATAAACTAATTCCAATTGTTCTCTTCTAAAATAATTTTTATATCAAAATAAATACATTAAGTGTTTTTTACCATATTTATAACCAAATATATTATTTTTATGATTTAATTTGGCATCTAGAATATTTAATTTCAAATTAAAACTCAATTTATTAATTAATTCAATCTATTGGATCTAATTGAAGAGTTAAATTAAGTTTAGGGGTCAATTACTTATTTTATATAACACAAAGGGGTATAAATGTAAACTGCTCCAAAGTTTTAGGGGTCGAAATATAAATTCTTAAGAAACCAAGGATCACGGCGGAAGACTTGCGTCAAAACGCAGGTCAACAGGCGCGTTTTGCTAAAGAACCGGAACCGACTTGGATCGACTCGCGCCAACCGAACCAGAAGTCTGAATCGGACCATCGTCTTCAAACTTCAGCCAATACTGTTGATCGCGATTTTCTTCCGATTTTCAGACTTTCGTTTTCCCTCCTCCGGTGACCAAACTGGACGGGCTGCCTATCAAACTCTTCCTCTCCTCACTGACGACCATCTCGCAACATCAGATCGGACAAAAGATGATCGGAGAAGGAGATATTTCAGGTTAAAGATTCTGTTGACTTCCAAAACTCTACCTTTGACTCGCCTGAAACTCAGTTTCCGACCACCTTTCGCAGCGTTTTCCTCGTTCAAATTGCTCACTGAACCTCATGTATCGATTTCTGATCTTAGTTTCTAAGGTAGATGGATATATTGAAAATTAGTATAAAATCTCTTTTGCCTCTTTCATGGCAAAAACAGAGTGCATAATTATATTTTTCTCTCTTTTCCCTTCTGTATATCCTCCCTCACCCTTATAATTGAATTCAAAACAATCCTTATTTCTCGTCCCACTTTATTTTCATTGTCCATTTCCATCATTTTCCCGACATATCATCTTTAACTCCATCTTTTCCTTCTATTCATACATTTTTCTTTTTTTCTGGTCGGGTCTCTTTATTCCGTTTTATCCTTTCTTTTCTTTTTTTTTCATTTCCCGTTCCTCTTTTCTTCCAAATCATTCATTTCATTTTTTCAAATTAATTTATTATAAATTTTATTTTATCTTATTTATTAAATTAATTTTTTTTTATTAAAAATATCTTTGAACTAAAATGACCTAATTACCTTTTACTATTTATATAATTTATGTTAAATTTATGTACCCAATTCTTTATATTGTTTTGCAGATTATAGCTGCAATTACATATCAAGTAGTCCCTGCTGATACACAACATGCCGAGATCCCTCTTGCGGCTTTTAGTTCAATCTACCAACGCAAGGTTATTTTCTGCTTTCTGTTTGTACTAGATACCATTTCATTGCTTTTTTTTTTTTTGGCTCATAGCATCAACAAAATTGCTTTTTCTGTCACTATCTAATTGCAACTACATCTACGAAAAAGCACTTCTACACCTGAGAGAAATCCAGTATCAAGTATTTGTGCCTTTTCAGAGCCTCCTGCAATTTGCTTGATCAGGGCTGTCTCCAGTATTTTGGAGGCCCTAGGCTCCCGAAAGGAAGGAGGCCTTTTATATGTTTCTTTATTACTTTTATAAGTAATTTTTTACAACTATAGACAATAAAAATCAAATGTATATATGTTAAGAATCTGAGCCTAACTCACCTGAAAACCCGAGTTGACAGGTGAGGATTGCCCAGCCTTATAAATCTCATTAAGACCCTACTCCTTTCCGATGTGGAATTCTTTCAATATAATATAACAAAAATAACGATATTCTAATATTTCAAATCAACTAAAATTTCACAATTGTAAAGCAGTACAATATAACAAAAAGAACTTACATAATTTAAGAAGTTGCTACTATTCTACTCGCTTTTTGGTGTGCAAAAGTTGTAATTAAGTCATCATAATCGAGTTCAGCAGCTATTTTTTTCTCAATAGACAACATGGCCAAACCATTCAATCTATCTTGTGACATACTTGACCGAAGGTAGTTTTTTATTATCTTCAATTTAGAGAAACTTCTTTCGGCAGTAGCTACTGTCACTGGTATGGTCAACATTATTCTGTAAGCAACCCAACTATTAATTTTTTTTATAACAAATGCAGGGTTTCGAATCAATAGCAGAGATTGACAAGAAATGCAGAGCTTGCAGGCTACCCATTAAGCCTCATATCCAAAGATCACTATGCTTTCCAGGTGGTTCAATTCTCATGGTTTCTTATCTAAATCCAAATACTTCAGCTGACTCTGTAAAGCCATTAGAATTCAATTTTCCACTAAAACATCTTGATTCTTTATCAGCTTTTAATGTATCTATTCAGCCTTCGTAGAGTTACAATGCTTTGAACTCAGAAAACCAAATAATCTCCAAAAAAATTTCAGATCCAGGACTGATTAGGGATGGATTTTCTGGAGAACATAAAACTTTAGAATGTAAAACAAATTCTGATTTTAATTTTCGAATTTGCACTCCTACAAAATTAGACATTAGATTCCTAGTGTAGAATAGCCGCACCGTTCACTTTGTATAAATTCATTATTTCAAAGTTTCTTTCTATTAGAATGGCATTGCGAAATGGAAGGACTACTATGTTGAAATCTAATCATGATCTTATTGAGGATATCTGGGATTAATCACTTGAATGCTGTTAAGTTTGAGCAATCTGTCATATCTGCTTTTATGAGCACAATTTTATAACCATATTGATCCTTGCCAGCAATATCTTAGGTTGTTTCAATTCTTTTGGTTGTTTTTCTGCAGGTTTTTTCTTTGAATCGGAATTGTAAAGATCTAGCTTCTTTTGACGGGCAACAATATGGCAAGAGGATAGCTGGTGCAGAAT
>CATIWJ010198691.1:0-12034 GCA_949640765.1 Croton laevigatus
TAATGTAATGATGAATGCAATAGTGATAGTAACAAGAAATCAAATACAAAAAATGAGAAAAAGATTGTCAACAATTTATAAATGGATATAGTTTTATTGGTAATGATCATTTTGTCAATTAGAGGGACTTTTCTGACAAAAGACGTAATCCAAATGCGTATGGCATTGGTACAGGTGTAAAATATATTATTAATTAATTCAAAATAGATATATATTTGGTGGAAAATCCCCATATGAAGGGAAATTTTTTTTATTATTATTTTTTTAAACATAGGTATTCCTAAACCTATTCTAATCTAAGGGAGGTGGAGGTAGGAGTCGAACACGGGTCGTATCGGGAGAAGCTCATCGCCTTAACCAACTGGGCTGAAGCTTGCTCCTCTATATGAAGGGAAAATAACCCAAGATTAAAAGTACTCCATCATTAATTCTAATATAATTAAAATAATTCATAATTAGGGATGTGCAAAATTCAAACCAAACTGATTAATCCGACCGAACTGAATCGAATCGAAGTGTTCAGTTCGGTTTAGTCGGGTTGATTGGTTCGGTTCGAATTTAAATATTAAGAAAAATTAGGTTTTGATTCGGTTCGGTTCGGGTTGAATCGAAAAACTGGACCAACCCGACAATTTTCTTTATTTTTATCCAAAAATTTCGGGGCCCGACAGAACCGAAACCGTTCGGTTCGGTTTAATCGGGTTGTCGGGTTTGGTTCGGGTTTAAATATAGAAGAAATTCGGAATTCGGGTTGACTCGAACCCGACCGATGCACAGCCCTATATAATTAAAAACATTCCATCAAAGTTTTTTCTTTTTTTTTTCATCATTAATTCTAATCTAATTAAAATAATACATAATTAAAAATATAACCATAATTAAAAGCACAACAGCATCCACAGGTGTATAAAAATTTTTGCTTTTAAATCCATAGGTCGTTAAAACTCTATACAAATCGTAAAAATCTCCAAATCTCTTTTTACCTAACAAAGAAACCAAAAACTAATAAATTATCTTAAAATTTATTTTAAAATAATAAATTAATATATTTTTTCTTCCTCATCATTAATTCTAATATAATTAAAATAATTTATAATTAAAATACAATCCATAATTAAAAAAATAAATTGAATTTTATCTATATATATATATATATATATATATATAAAGAATAATGTAAATTCAATTATAAAAAAAAAATCAATTCATACTAGTTTGATCTATAGTTACATGCTTAAATACTTTTATAGTTTATTAATATAAAATTATGCTTAATTGCTCTTAACAATTATAAAAAAAAAGTCAAAAAAATTTTGAGTCACTTATATCACCCGTTTTTACCATAACAGCTCAATGGAAACATCACATGTGTTTGGAATAATTAAACTAATTATTAATTATAAATTCAAATTTTAAATATATTAATTTATATTTTAACTTGTATCTTATTAGAATATAAATTGAATTTAATTAATTATGCATAATTAATTATATTAATTAATTATTTTAATATTAATAACATAATTAAAATAGTATGATAAGATTGAAATTTAATTAATTAATTATAAATAATTATATAGTATTTTGTATTAGAATTTAATTTAAATTTAATTTATTAATTATTAAAATAATATTTCTTATTAGTATATGATTTGAGTTTAATTAATTAATATAAATAATTGTGTAGAAACAATTTTACCATATATATATATATATATATATATATATATATATATTGGATCTGAAAGGGAAATATGATAGTATAATGTATTTTATATTTTTAGTTTTTTTTACATAGAACGTTACACATGCTTCCCACCCACACATTCAATGAGAGGGTGCATTTTATATTTGTAGTTAGGAAGACGAGTCATGAAGAATGAGATTATGTTACAACTAGAAAAGAAACTTGACACGTGGATCTTGAAACTGATCCAGTTGACGTGGCACTGAGCTGGTTTTTGAATGGTAGTCAGTCAAATACAACCAATTGCGTGTGTCGACTTACGATTTTTTTAACAAGGGAAAGGAATGCGAATTTAAAAGACGGTGTTTTGACCTTCATATTTATCAACCAGTATTAATCGTTCAAGAGTGCATCTTTGTGATCTATTCTGTCCAGACATCAGAATTTGTATTACTAAATTTGAAAATAGTAAGAACTTAGGGGGATAAGTCGAATTTTCAAAACTAACTGCCACTTTTTAAGTATAACTTTTTTTGTTTTTAATTTCATTTTTAATTTGAAAAACATCAAATAAATTTTGGTAATTCTTAAGATGAATTAAGTTTAATGATTAAAATGAACATTTAAAAAAAAAAAATTAAAAATGAACATTTAAAGTAGAATAAAAGTGGTGCTAGGGGCTAAACTTTAGTAGGGAGGACCAAGATTCGATCCCCACAACTACGATTGGGAGGAGCGCAAAACCTTGACCCTGGGACTAGTTCCGAACCGGATTAGTCGGTCAACGGTAAAAAGTGGGTTCGGATACCGGTGGTTATATACACAAAAAAAAAAGTAGATTAAAAGTGTCAGATTAATAAATAAATATGCTAAGTTGCAACTTCTTTCAAGTTCCGAATTCAAGATATTGCTTAAAATTTCTGTTTAGATTGTACTGTGTCAAAGAATAAATGAATAAGTTGATCCATCCATCTTTGTTATATCATTCTTCTTGTTCTTTCTTTAGTTAGATCTGTAACTTATCTTAGAGGAAACAAAAAGGAACTGTAACTTACTAATTTCGCATCATAACTACTGTTTGTGAAGCTTATTTAGTTGAAGATGTTGTTAGAACAAAATTAGAGTCGTTGAAAACCCCCAAACGTAAAGGAATAGTATTTTCCACATAAGATACAGGGAAGTGAATACATTAGTGATCAAACATTTAATCAAGCATTTCTTGTTGGGAGTTTTGAAGTAGTAGTGGAAGGCAAGCGAGGAGAAGCGTAAGCTTGAGGTCGTATATTATAAGGTGCATCCCCACAATTGAAAGGAGTGTGGTTAACCTGCATAACCATAAAATTTCCACCAAACAGATCATTCATGTGAACTTGCCCATTCTTCAACCTCTTCCAAGCCTTTCTACAAGAAACCTTAACCCTATACAGAAACCTTGATCTTCTCCTGCTCAAGAACCTTCTCAGCCCAGGGATTCGAAGCTTCAGCCTCCGCCGACGAACGTTGAACTTCCTAATCCTAAATCTGGGGAACTGTGGGCCTATTTCTTCGTCAAATCCTCCAATTTTATGGAGCCGCTGATACGAAAAAGAAAATCTGGTGGTGGATGCCATTTCCAATAAGGAATTTGATGAATTGAATGGCCAAGGCATGACGTTTTAATGAAATAGCTAAGTACAGTGAAACTAGTTGAGTGTAATTAAGGCCGCAATTTCTTGGTAGGCCTTTTTTCGGTGATAATAGTGCTCGTGTGGCTGAGATGCTCGACTTTCTTTTTCTCATGAAATCCATTGTCCTTTCTTGTGAGTTGTAACCATAATTATTGGAACTAACTGAGAAGTAACAAATATCACTGACTCTATCCTAATTTCAGTGTCTAGATATTTTGTTGTGTATTCTAGCTTCAAATTCAAACTTTCTTTCGAGTTTTGTTTAATAAGCAAGTTAAGTTCAAGTTCGTACCTGTGAGAGAGTAACTATAAATTATAAATGATATAAACGCGAATTGAGGCAGCACATTCAAAAGTGGAACATTTGAGAAGAGTGAATAAAAATTCAAAATTATCATATTTTTTCTAGGCGAAAGGGTTTCATAATTCTAACAGATTAGATTAGGACTGCAGAAAATGAAACAGTTGTTAGCTGAAATATATAATATTTACATATTGAGTCATAGAAAATTGTAAGAGAGATGCATTTACTGATAAGCAATTGCGATAATGGCAAAAGAAGCCAAATGTATTGATGGTACTACCAGCCCTTCCATATAAACACCTGATTCAGAATAGTTTACCTCTAATTGGATGACAGGCACAGGCTGATTTGAGGTTCTAATAGAGCTTTATCCTGGTCTGAATGGCACTCCGGCATATGGGGCACAACTGAAGATCTTGTCCACAGTCACAGCATGTCTGCCAATGGTAATTGCTTAGCACTTGCATATATGATATTATTCATCTGGAGAGATAAAAATAGTTTTTTTTTTTAGTACATTACCTGATGTCCACAGCCAAAGGCCATATCCTTCGCGTTGGTGATGCAAATTGGACAAAGCTGTGGAAGCATAAGTAAAATTTTGAAATTCATTAAATTACAAAAATTCTATTTTCTTCTCACAATAAATAAACGGTGAGAACAATATAAAAGGAAATATGTAATGTAAAATTCAGGAAATAGAGAACCATGACGTACATGATTATCGAAAGTAGAACTCGCAGGAGGTTCTGTGTCTGCTCCATAAAATCTACCAGAAGGAGCATTTGGACGAAAACTGCTTGAGCGTGAAGGTTTCGAGTTGCCAAATGAATCCCCACCATACTGAGGAGGGGGAAGAGGAACTCTATCTACAGCCTTCCCTCTATTGCAACTGAAAAAGAAATTTAAAAAGAGGGAGAGAGAGACAGAAAACTTTAACAGTGTCCAAATCTGCAAAATGGAAAGACACGAGAAGCTTTATCAATAAGTTAAAATCATTACCCCAATATATTGAGCTCTAGAGTTGCTTTGTACTGTGATGGGATTTCCATTAAGGCTCCCAGGGCAAACTCTGCCTCTTTTCTGGATCGGTCCATGTTCTTTGACATTATTTCCGTAAAATTCACAAACTACAAATGTACATTCATCAACTTAGCATTGATTCAAATACATTAATGCATCATGCTAACAACAAACAAATTGAACCCACTTACCTGGAAATTGTCAAATGCACGAGCCGGGATGTTGTCATCAAATTCCTTCATAATGTCCCATGGTCCATCTCCAACACCAACTAGTATAATTGACAGTGGATACTCACTGAAAAATGATTACCACGTCAAAGGGAGTTTTAGCAAAGAAGATATACTGCAAAACAAGCTCACATTTTACCTCGCTTTCACAATTGCATCAACGGTTCTCTTCTCCTGTGGGCTTAGTTGGCCACGCTGAGTGTCAACACTTCTGGTCACCTATACAACCCACAATTGCTTCTACCATGACAATTTACTATTACATAAATAATAGCAATAATAAACATTGGGTTTTGAAACACCATTTTTAGCACATATGGCAATTCCAGCTTTCTAGGATACAAGGTCAGCATATTTAAAAATTTTCAACTTTCTAACTGATTTATTGAAATAACTATACCTTTTCAATCATGAAAACCACATATCTCACTGCTACACTATGTTGTGCAATTCAAGGCAGAAAAAAGAATAACAAAAGAAAGAGAAGACAGAACACAACTAGGCAAGAAACTCCTGCAGTATCATTTCAATAACATTTCCCCTTTTAATTTACTTCAATATGGTAGTTCAAAGCTGAAACTACATTTTGCAGGAAGGTTCAATTTCCACCAAATGATAAAATTTGGCGAACTTGCAATTTCAAATTCTGTTTAGCTTTAATCCATTTTAGTTAGGAAAATTTTATAAGAGATTCTAAGACTATCATGCAGCACAGTATCAGAATCATCAAATCGATGATGGTATGGTGTGACACATCATACAAACAAGTCCATGAATTGCAAGGAGGTGAAATCATATTAACCGCATTGCATGTATCAACATGACTACAATGCCATGAACCATGATCAAAATACAGGCTAGAAAAAAAAAAAAAAAACCTGTCCATCAGCTATTATAACTAAAACGTGGTATTGTCCACCACTTTGCTCAACAACAGTAATTGCCATTTCAATGATTGGTGCAAATGATGTTGGCCCTGCAAACAAAGATGGAAGTGAAAAATATAAGCAGATGAACAATTGGAGGTCAAAACTAAAGTTCATTGTTTGAAATGGGAACCTGCAAGTCTTAAATGAGGGACCAATTCTCTATATCGACTTAGCACTTCCTCAAACCCATCACAAAACCTCTCATCCGGATGAAAACTGAAAACTTCTTGATCATGTGTTGATGCTGCCAATTTCGTATCACATTATATATGCGATTAAGAACCGTAAATTTTTAAAATGGGAGAGCAACAACTGTTTAGAAAAATACCATCTCCAAATCCAAAACAAGGAATCAGGTTATCCTCATCGAATGAAGATAATGTTTTTCCAATGATCGATATTGCTTGTTCATAGGGATTCTGTTCATCTCCTATGTGATGCAGGCTTCTTCGGTTAAATGACCTCGCACCTAATATTAAACAGAAAGAGTTTCACAATATGGAAAAAAAGAACTTACATACACTCAAGACAATTACACAAGCTCAAACCTGTCCATTCATTGCTTTTTGTGAAATCAATGCCCAAGATGAGATTCGAAGACTCTAAACCTGAGCTTGCCAAGGCATCAGTAACCTGTGTTTCATGGACCGAGTGTCAGGAAGTTGCTTATGTTTGTGTTATAATAGCTCATTGCCAGTTGCCTTTTGCTAGGAATTTTATTTCTATCAAAACAGCAACATTATGGTTTGATTGGAGTTTCACATTTGCTCGGATTGCTCCAAACATCATAAAAGTTCCAAATTACCTAATCATCAGTTAAAGGCATCCCTTTAAAAGACCTCCTTAAATTACCTCCCAACAAAGTACGTATACCTTCCATGTAACATTGATTATATGTAGGAATGTACATATACATAATTGACCAAAACCATTCTGCCCTAGACTCATGCACAGTGGGAATTCCTATTGAAACATTTTTCTACAGTGAAGAAAATAACTCCTTATAAGTATTTTTAAGGACATCAATACAAAGCTAAGGCCTTGTTTAGTTCAAAACCATTTCCATGTCAAATGCACTTCCCAGGAAGTTTAACTTCCTCGGGGTCATGGGGGTGAGTTAAAAATGCCAACTTATGCTCTAATGTCCCCTCCATCTTCCTCTAAATCTCATTTTCCCTCCAATTTTCCTTCCCAACCAAACACTTTGACTTCCATGGAAGTAGACTACTTCCATGGAACTCTAACTTCCCTTCCAACTCACCTCCAACCAAACAACACCTGAGTTTAAGCTATAATGGTTCTTAAATTACAGTGCCGTGTTTGGAAGTAGCCCTTAAAATCCTCAAAATCCTGATCTCGAACGTTCAATTTCATCAAAGCAAAAATCAAAATTGTCCATGACAGGTCAGGTGGATGAGCATCGTACCTGCTCCAAAGTGCTGTAATTATCGTCTATCTTAGAGAACTTTCTCTCCAACCGTCTCCCTGAATTTGGGGTGGGACTAAAATAGCTTTGAGGGGGAGGTGCATATTGTGGATAAGGCATATATTCTTGATTTGGTTGAGGATACTGCGGATGTGGATAGCCCCATGGGTATGAAGCAGAAGCCGGGCGTTTAGTGGTTCGTTTTGAAAGTAACGCACCCATCACTTCTGCAGTCTGAAGATATTCTGTCATATGCAGCAAAGATAAACTCAATTCAGTACATCAAATGGAGGCAACCAGGAGCATGCTCAATGAGAACCCCAGTCAACCATAGGAAAGTACATTTGGAAAAATACAGTGCTTCTCAAATGAACAAGCATTTAAACAGAAAGATAGAGCACAAACGAGCTCTATTTTACATAAGAACCAAATGGATTGAGAAGTTCCCCTTTTTGTGCTTATAACCATATTATCTAAAGAGACTACAAAGTCTGGAAAGAACAAAAAAAATAAAAAATTTAAATGTAGCCATAGAGTCAGGGAAGTTCCTAAAATCTGAAAAATCAACAATGAATTTGGATTACAAAGAGAAAAAAAAAATACAATCAGGAATACTGAGTCCAAGTTCTGTATATTTCTTTGGCCATTTTTTATGATTAATAGCAGTTATAGTATATAAAAGTACTTGAAAAGTAGATATTTTTTTCCCCAAATTGAGCTTTTCAGATGGACGGGGACATCCTCTGATGAACAATAAAAATAAGCCATTCAATCTGCATTGTTTCAACAAGTCAAACTAATATCAAACTTCTCTTTTCACATTTGGCCTCAAAATCAAAAAGCAACAAAAGAGATACAAAAGCTTTGACCTAAATGAAAAAAAAAAATTGACATAGCAGCAACACTTCTAAATTCCTTTCACAAAGAAAAGTTATAAACAGAAAGTCAATAATCTACATTCAAACTTGAGTCACAGACATCAGATTTTTATTTTGTTTTGTTTTGATTATAATGAAAATTCACAGCTTAAAAAAGACATTTACCAACCTTTTTTCCCAGAAAAAAGTAGACCCTGTAATGTAACTATCAAAATTCCACATCAAACCCACATTAAAATTCACATCATACAACCGAAAATAAGAAGTGAAATTGAACAACATTTAAAAGAGCAAAGAGAAGGAAGATATACCGTACCAGGAAATCAGATATTTCAACATCAGAAGGATGAAAATAGAGAGTAAGAGTGAAATCAGTGGGAGAAGAAAAGTCCAATAACGAAGTGGGAAGGTAATGTTTGTTGGGTAGGAAGTGAAAGTAGATATGACCTTCACTGCTCCAAGGCTACTTCTTGGAAGTTTCTCTTTCTCTTGTGGAAAACAGGTAGTTTAGCTTATAGCTTAACTTGTCTTCTTCCAATTCCATATTTCTACCTTTTAATATTATTATTATTTCTCACCAATTCTTTCTGTATTTCACAACCTACATATCACAAAAATATTAAATTATGCTAATCCAATAATAATACTCATAGTAAAATAAATTTAGTCTCGATTGGGAATAAAATGAAAAAAAAGGAAAATTTATTAGCAATTTTTTGTTTAAACCGGTGGTGATATTTTTTATATTTACAAGTTTTCCCCGCAATTCAGTTTCCTAAATTTTTAAAATTATTTCCGTTTTCGTGCATGTGATGGGTTGCCTTGAAAAAATAACATTTAATACTATTATAAAATATAAAAAATTACTTATATTTAAGAACACCTCAAAATAAAAAATGGACTTATTTTTTAAATGGAGTAGCAATATTTTATTTATTAGCTAGCTAAAGAGATTTATAATGCTTTGTAAAAAAAATAAAGAAATTATAATAAGTACTATTATTTTTAAAGACAATATATTGCTCTTATGTTATTAATAATATTTGGCATTAAGTTGCATTTCTTTCATTAATTGCAATTTAATTTAGTTGTAGTGGTGGTGGCGGCCTTGTGCAAAGTTAAGACTTTTTGTCTTGGTCTTGATGGTGATGGGGCCACTTTCAACTTTCCAAATTATAAACATTCACAAATCACAACATTTGATCATTGCTTAAGATAGCCGCAACTGCAAATTTTTATACGGAGAATCATATAATTATATCTATATAATAATAATAATAAAAATTATACCGCATAATAAAAACCCAAAAAACAGTGTAATGTTTGGTTAAAACAAAGTAATTAATTTACAAAATTTATATGAAGAGTGAATTTTTTTTAAATTAATTATATGAAGAGAGAGTTTAAACGGTTTTAATTTTGTTTATATAGATGAAGGATTTAATTATAACAAATATAAATAAATCAGTTGGGAATAGGTAAATATCTCGAAATCGACGAACGTATTTCCTGTGCGGAAGCGATGGATCGTATGCTAAGCCGTCAATAGAGCATATAGCCCTAATGATCGATTTCACAATCTAAGAACTAAGAGGAAGAGATTGAAAGAAGTTTTCTACAAGAGAAGTTAGAAAATGGAAGAACGTAAAATTCGTTTTACGTACTGCGTATATTTCTTGTGCATCCCTAATTCTGTATTAGGGATGCTTATATATGTGATGGGTTATTTGGGTTACTCATTAACCAAACGACCAATCACATTAGGGTCCACCTATGATCCATAAATCATGGACGGATAATTGATTAAATAATACACAATTATTTAATTTATTCTAACAATAGATTTTGAATTTACTAAAAATTTTGAAGTTTTTAGTGACCCAAGTTGGCCACTAAGCCATTGTGTGGTGCATATTGTATGTATTGAATTCTGCACATAAGTTTTCTTCTTATTTTGGTTTGATTAATCACCTAATGTATAAATTAACACTTAGAAATTTCATTAAATTCAAGAATGGAATTTTAAAATTTGCAAGCGGCGGATTCAATAAAAATATTTAATTTCTATTAATTTAACACATAAAATATACAATAGTAACTAATTTAATACTTGTAGATTTGGTAAAAAAAAAAATTTAATAATTGTAGATTATAAGTCACGTAGATGCATAGAGCTGATTCTTTCAATTCTTAATAACTTTATATGTTAAAATAATCGCTCACAACACTTTAAGTATAAAAATTGTTGTTCAAAAAGTTTATGATTATAATTGAAAATTCAATAAAATTTCATGTGTTAAATCTGATTATTATTAGATGACAACTTTGAAATTTTTTTTCTCTTTAGAATAAGGTTGAACATGGGGCAAGTTTTTTTTTGTTTTGTCACTTTTTTCTCATTTTCCATCGTATACATGAACTTCACATGCTACTTTGTGGTCCTTTTATATTTTTTCAAAGGGTTTTTATGTGGTCCTTTTATATTTTTTCAAAGGTTTTTTATGTGTTTTTCTTATTTTTTTTCCTTTTTTGGACTTATTATATTCTCATTCTATTTATTTTGTCTTAATTAATTAATTAATTCTTTTTAGATGGTGCTCAATTTTATAATTTTTTGGTTTAGTACATTAATTAGCGATGTAAATTTCATATCTACTTCTAAGAGTAGTTTGAAATAAACATAAACAGGTATAATTAAATTTCAAACAAATATATAACATGTTTGAAACAAACATAAACAAATATAAATAATTGTCATAAACAAGTTTCAAATAAATATAAACAGACATAAAAAAATTGTCATAAACAGGTTTCAAACAAACATAAACAGACACAACCAAATATAAAAAATTTTAAAATAAACATAAATAGATATAAACATGATACAAATCAATTTTAAATAGGAATAAACATATATAAACCATTTTAAATAGACATAAACAGAGATAAATGATAAACGGAGATAAATGATTTGAAATAAATATAAACAAAGTTAAACAATTTCTAAACAAAAATAAACAATTTTTATTATTATATAATCTAACTAGAAAAATCTAAAATTAATTTTAAAGACCTTTTCAAATAATTTTAATAGTCTTACATCAAATGTTTTAATTAAAAACCATTAATAATTACAGTTAGACAATTAAATAATTGTATTATTTGCTCTCTCCGTTTCTAAATAAGTGTCTTATTGTTGAATTCTGTAGAGACAAGATTGTGATTTTTCATTTCTATCCTTAAAATCTTGATGAGAGATAATATTTAATAGACTTAAAAAATAACAAATATTATTTACACATTCAATGAAGGTATAAAGGACTTTTCGATTAATAAATTTTGTATTTCCAATACAATGTCTGCTTTTTTTTTAATAGTAGAAAAATAGGAAATGAGACATATATAGAAATGGAGTGAGAATATTTTAACCTAAAAGGACCTAATTGAAAATGTTTTAAAATTGTCGACGACTCTTTGAAAACATCAAATTATTAAGTAAAGCAAAATAATTAAATTATTTTCCTTTCACACCGTAAAAGCCTTTTTACAAAATTTATAAAATTTATGGGTTAATTTTAGATTAAAAAAAATCAGGTATCCTTTTTTTGATTTTACAAAATAAAAAACAAAATATTTGGTTTTGACCAGCAAGCATGATAAGAAGAATGGGAGGAGGTGTGCATGTTGTACAATGTTTTACAAATGAGAGTTTTTTTTTTTACCTATTCCATAAATAAGCTTTTAAATTCGATAATGGTCAATAGTATTAATTGGCCTATTTCATCATTTTTTTTTAACCTCTGAAAACAACAATTTTAAATCAAAACTGAAATAATCTTGTAAAAGTCTTAGTGTGGTTCTTCAAATCCAAAATACGAATTATAAAAAAA
>CATIWJ010198713.1:0-18694 GCA_949640765.1 Croton laevigatus
CTTAGAAAGGTGATCAAAGATCTAGAATAAATTCCAGATTCGAAACACTCCACAAGAAAGATGATCAGTCTTACTTGAATGTTCCTTAAACATGCATTCTACTCAAGAACACAAAGATAAAGGCAAAACGCCATAATATTCATAAACTCAAACCATCAGTATCATTCTTATTCAATTCATACATAAATTCATTCTAGGCCTTTATATAGCCTTTACATCACCTAAAAGACCATATCCTAAAAGGAAACAAACCTTATATGACCTAAAAACAATAAGAAAATAAGACCTAAACTAATAAGGAATAAATTTACCTAAACTAATAAGGAAATATGCAAGTAATTCCTAACACAACTTGGAATAGAATTCAGCCTCCTAATCCAAATAACAAAAGGAAATAAACAAAGAAATTCGTCCAACTATTGGGCCTAGTTAAATATTGGTCCTCTATCTTCAATCTCCATGCTATTGGATGTCCAACTTTCAGTCTCCATGTTTGATTACATGTTGGGCCGCCGACTTCACTTGAACATGACTTGTCGAGCAAGTTGAACCTCTTAGCATAATTCTGCTTATATCCTTGTGATGACTCTATCAGGGTTTTCACGTTAATGTTGTGGGGGTTTTCAAGTTAATGTTGTGGGGGTCTGTAATAATCAAAGGGGTTCTCAGGCTTATTCTTGGGGGGTTCTCAGGCTTATTCATGGAGGTTCCGTATCATCACCATTCATCAAATAGTGACCTCATAATATTAGAAAGAGGACTTGAGCTTAATACTAGAGGTCGTGAAAGAGCAACCTCCCAACCTCTACTTCAACTCCACATAGGGATTCATCCTATAGTGATAAGGATGAACGACCTTCACAAACATAAATAAAATGAACTTAAGCAAGCCCAATAAGTAAGCCTGTTGTGAAGTTAGACTTGAATTAAGTTGTAAATAAGGCTGTTCATGATGGTGGAAAGGGCATATTTGAGTTCTAAAGGCAAATCCAAAGTTGAAGCGCCTAAAGTGAGAAATAGGGATATTAAATGTTGAAAGTTCCAAGGGGTAGGTCATATTATCAAAGAATGTCCAAATAACAGGGTTATGACCTTGAAAAATGGTGAGATAATGACCGATGAAGAAGAGGGCAGTAATGAGAGTGATGATAGTGAAATTCCGGAATTGGAGGATTGTAGTGATAGGAGCATTGAGGAGCCAATTTGAGGTGATGTGTTGTTTACTAGGCGTGCTCTTAACACTCAAGTAAAGGAGGATAGCCACGAGGACGAGATATTTTTATTCCATATGAGATGCCAAGTTCAAGGCAAGGCTTGTAGTGTGATTGTTGATGGTGGAAGTTGCACCAATGTTGTGAGTACACTCTTGGTTGATAGATTGGGGCTGTTTACTATACCACACCCACGGCCATACAAACTTCAATGGCTTAACAATTGTGGTGAGGTTAAGGTAATAGACAATCTGTCATTTCATTTTCCATTGAAAAATATCATGATGAAGTGTTGTGTGTTGTGGTTCCAATGCATGCTAGAGAAATTCTACTTGGTAGACCATGGCAATATGACCAAAAAGCTATGCATGATGGGTATCTTAATAGGTATTCATTTACGATGACCATTCTAACACCATTTTCACCAAAAGAAGTTTATGAAGACCAATGTAAAATGGAAAGGATGAGAATCGAGGCTGAAAAAAGGAAAAAAAGAGAGTGAAAATAAAATGAGTGAAAAGAAAGAGGAAAAAGAAAAGAAAATTCAGCCTATTGAAAAAAAAGAAAAGAATATGAGTTTGATAGCTAGGACAAGTGAGGTTAATCATGCTTTATGCAACAATTAGCCTATATTTGTACTTTTGTGCAAAGGGGCTTATTTGACCACCAACGATTATAACCCATTTTTGCCTAGCATGTTTGTTGATCCTTTGTAGGACTTTGAAGATGTTTTTCCAGAGGAAATGCCTAATGGGTTACCACCAATTAAAGGCATAGAACATCAAATTGACTTTATTCCCGGAGCGTCATTACCCAATCGACCAGCTTATAGAACTAACCCCACTAAGACAAATGAGATACAAAAGGCAAGTTGAGGAGTTGCTAGCTATGGGTTATGTGAGAGAAAGTCTTAGTCCTTGCTCTGTTCCTATCATTCTTATGCTAAAGAAAGATGGGATGTGAAGAATGTGTGTGGATTATAGAGCCATCAATAAAATCACTGTAAAGTATTATCATCCTATTCCTAGATTAGATGATATGCTTGATGAGTTATATGGTTCTTATGTCTTCACTAAAATTGACTTGAAGTTTGGTTATTATCAAATTTGCATGTATGTGGGTGATAAGTGGAAAACAGCATTTAAGACTAAATATGGGTTGTATGAGTGGCTTGCTATGCCATTTGGTCTTACTAATGCACCAAGCACATTTATGAGATTAATGAACCATGTTTTACATGAGTACTTGAGTAAATTTGTTATTATTTACTTTGATGACATTCCAAGTTACTCTAAGTGTTTAGATGATCATGTTATTATGCATGTTGTATTAGACATTCTTAGGTGAGAAAAGTTGTATGCTAACCTTAAAAAGTGTAGTTTTTGCATGGATAAGGTTAATTTTCTTGGTTTTTGGTGTCTAGTCAAGGTATTGAGGCTGATGAAGAAAAGGTAAAAGTTATTAAATATTGGCCAAGACCTAAGAATGCTAGTGAGGTGAGGAGCTTTCATGGGCTTGCTAGTTTCTATAGAAGGTTCATTAGAGATTTTAGCACTATTGCTTATTTGTTCTTCAAAGAAGTTTTGCGTTTGCGTGGCATACCTAAGAGCATTGTCAGTGATAGAGATGTTAAATTTTGGAGTCATTTTTGGCATGTTTTATAGGGAAAGTTAGGAACTAAGCTTTTGTCTTCAACTACTTGTCATCCACAAATTGATGGACAAACTGAAGTAGTTAATCAGACTTTGATTACTTTGCTTAGGAATATAGGAAAAAAAATATTAGGTTGCGGGAGGATTGTTTACCATTTGTGGAGTTTGCTTATAATAGGGCTGTTCATAACATTACTAATTGTTCTCTATTTAAAATTGTTTATGGTTTTAATCCACTTACTCCTATTGATTTATTACCATTGCCACCTAACAAGTTTGTGAGTGTTGAAGCTAATTGGAAGGCAGATTTGGCGAAGAAGTTGCAGAAGCTGGTTAAGGAAGGGATTGAAAAACAAATGCTAAAGTAGCTTCACGAGTGAATAAAGGAAGGAAACCGATGATTTTTTAACGTGGTGATTGGGTTTGGATACATTTTCGTAAAGAAAGATTTCCCACACCAAAGGAAGTCCCAAGTTGAATCCAAGAGGAGATGGATGTTTTCAAGTACTTGAAATGATTAATGACAATGCATACATAGTGGATTTACCAAGTGATACGGAACCTCCATGAATAAGCCTGAGAACCCCCAAGAATAAGCTTAAGAACCCTTTGATTATACAGACCCACACAACATTAACTTGAAAACCCCCACAACATTAATGTGAAAACCCGAATAACAATTTAGTCTCAACTCCTAAGAAAGGTTAGAATTCAAATTACTTAGAAAGATGATCAAAGATCTAGAATAAATTCCAGATTCGAAACACTCCACAAGAAAGATGATCAGCCATACTTGATGTTCCTTAAACATGCATTCTACTCAAGAACACAAAGATAATGACAAAAAGCCATAATATGGATAAACTCAAAACATCATAATATCATTCTTATTCAATTCATATAAATTCGTTTTTAGGCCTTATGTAGCCTTTACATGACCTAAAAACCACATTCTAAAAGGAAACAAACTCAATTTAGGAAACAGATTGAACTTAGGAAACATACTCAACTTATGGAAACAGACTCAACTTATGGACCTTAATTTGACAGCTCATTAACAAAATAATAAAACTAATTTTACTCAAAAGATAAGGCTAAAACTAAAACAAACTTGTGCAAGCCCACTAAATAACCCATTGTAAAGTTAGACTTGTATTAAGTTGTAAATAACTTTATTTGGTCTTATCATCAAGCTTTGGATTCCTTGCAGCCCATTAACATAATTCTGCTTTTGTGATGACTCTATCATTATCATTCCCCCTTTGTTGGAGAAAACTCGTCCTCGAGTTTTAAAATGCTGAAGTAGTAAAGAAAAACAACTTTGAATCATTCGTTTTTCCTTCTTCTTCATCTCTTGCTCGCCTTTCGTCTTCATTGGCTCTTGCTTGGGTTTCTTCTTCTTTTGCTCTTGCTTGGGTTTCTTCTTCTTTTGCTCTTGCAACTTCATGATTTTTGGACTTGATTCTTGCAAAAGGATGTTGGAAAGAAAAAAAAAATCCTCACACTCCCTTACTTGTTTCACTCCAAATTAGGATGTAAGCACTCGTGTTTCACTTTAAAGGCTTTTGTACCCTCAACTTTTGCCTTTTTTTTTCTTTTGTATGTGGATTTCAGAATTTGAAATTTAGAACTAGAAGTGATAACTCAAATAGAAGCAAAAGACACATGAAAGAAAAGGAAAATGAAGATTATCTGTAAATTACTCCCAAACAGCCCAAAAATAAATTAATCCAAATCTAATTAGGAATCACAATAATGATAATTAAAATCCAATTTTAATCAGGAATCACATCTAAAATCCAGATCTGATTAGGAATCATAATAATGTAAACTAAAATCCAAATATGATTAGGAATCACAATTTCTAGAATTCTTTTTTTTTTTAAGGAATTTTCATTTTTTTATTTTTTTTATTAATATTCTAAGAAACTAGATCTACCAAACACACAAAAATCAGAATTTAAAGAGACGATAGTATTTTTTTTTTTAGATGAAGAGAAAACAAAGAAACACAAGGAAAGTAAGAGACAAACGTAGAAGAACAAAAGAACAAGAAGAATTCAGAATAGAAAGAAGGGATAAAACTTGATCTAGAGCCAAAGCTCTGATACCAAATGATACAAGATCTCTATGAATAAGCCTGAGAACCCCTTTGATTATTACGGACCCCTACAAAATTAACTAGAAAACCCCCACAACATTAACATGAAAACCCCAATAACAATTTAGTTTCAACCCATAAGAAAGGCTCTAATTCAGATTACATAGAAAGGTGATCAAAGATCTAGAATAAATTTCAGATTCGAAACACAGCACAAGAAGGATGATCAACCTTACTTGAATGTTCCTCAAACATGCATTCTACTCAAGAACACAAAGATAACGGCAAAAAGCCATAATATTGATAAACTCAAAATGTCATAATATCATTCTTATTCAATTCATATAAATTCATTTTTAGGCCTTATGTAGCCTTTACATGACCTAAAAACTATATTCTAAAAGGAAACAAACTCACATTAGGAAACAAATTGAACTTAGAAAACATACTCAACTTATGAAAACAGACTCAACTTAAGGACCTTAATTTGGACAGCCCATTAACAAAATAATAAAACTAATTTTAGTCAAAAGATAAGGCTAAAACTAGAACAAACTTGTGCAAGCCCACTAAATAATACATTGTAAAGTTAGACTTGTATTAAGTTGTAAATAACTTTATTTGGTCGTATCGTCAAGCTTTGGATTCCTTGCAACCTATTAACATAATTCTGCTCTGATACCAAATGATACGGAACCTCCATTAATAAGCCTGAGAACCCCTTTAATTATTACGGACCCCCACAACATTAACCAACATTAATGTGAAAACCCTAATAACAATTTAGTCTCAACTCCTAAGAAAGGCTATATAATTCGGATTACTTAGAAAGGTGATCAAAGATCTAGAATAAATTCCAGATTCGAAACACTTCACAAGAGTGTTCCTTAAACATGCATTTCTACTCAAGAACACAAAGATAACGGCAAAAAGCCATAATATTGATAAACTCAAAATGTCATAATATCATTCTTATTCAATTCATATAAATTTGTTTTTAGGCCTTATGTAGCCTTTATATGACCTAAAAACCATATTCTAAAAGGAAACAAACTCAAATTAGGAAACAGACTTAACTTAGGAAACAGATTGAACTTAGGAAACATACTCAACTTATGGAAACAGACTTAACTTAGGACCTTAATTTGGACAGCCTATTAACAAAATAATAAAACTAATTTTACTCAAAAGATAAGGTTAAAACTAAAACAAACTTGTGCAAGCCAACTAAATAACCCACTATAAAGTTAGACTTGTATTAAGTTGTAAATAACTTTGTTTGGTCTTATCCTCAAGCTTTGGATTCCTTGCAACCTATTAACATAATTTTGCTCTGATACCACATGATATGGAACCTCTATTAATAAGCCTGAGAACCCCTTTGATTATTACAGACCCCCACAACATTAACCAACATTAACGTGAAAACCCCAATAGCAATTTAGTCTCAACCCTAAGAAAGGCTATAATTCGGATTACTTAGAAAGGTTATCAAAGATCTAGAATAAATTCCAGATTCGAAACACTCCACAAGAAAGATGGTCAGCCTTACTTGAATGTTCCTTAAACATGCATTCTACTCAAGAACACAAAGATAACGGTAGACAGCCATAATATTGATAAACTCAAAACGTCATAATATCATTCTTATTCAATTCATAAAAATTCGTTTTTAGGCCTTATGTAGCCTTTGCATGACCTTAAAACCAAATTCTAAAGGAAACAAACTCAAATTAGGAAACAGACTCAACTTAGGAAACATATTGAACTTAGGAAATGGATTGAGCTTAGGAAACATACTCAACTTATGGAAACAGACTCAACTTAAGGACCTTAATTTGGACAGCCCATTAACAAAATAATAAAACTAATTTTACTCAAAAGATAAGGCTAAAACTAAAACAAACTTGTACAAGCCCACTAAATAATCCATTGTAAAGTTAGACCTGTATTAAGTTGTAAATAACATTATTTGGTCTTATCGTCAAGCTTTGGATTCTTTGCAACCCATTAACATAATTCTGCGCTAATACCAAATGATACAGAACCTCCATGAATAAGCCTGAGAACCCCCAAAAATAAGCTTGAGAACCCCTTTGATTATTATGGACCCCCACAACATTAACCAACAATAACATGAAAACCCCAATAACAATTTAGTCTCAACCCCTAAGAAAGGCTATAATTTGGATTACATAGAAAGGTGATCAATGACCTAGAATAAATTCCAGATTAGAAACACTCCACAAGAAAGATGATTAGCCTTACTTGAATGTTCCTTAAACATGCATTCTACTCAAGAACACAAAGATAACGGCACAAAGCTATAATATTTATAAACTCATAACGTCATAATATCATTCTTATTCAATTCATATAAATTCGTTTTTAGGCCTTATGTACCTTTTGCATGACCTAAAAACTATATTCTAAAAGGAAACAAACTCAAATTAGGAAAAGACTTAACTTAGGAAGCAGATTGAACTTAGGAAGCATACTCAACTTATGGAAACAGACTCAACTTAAGGACCTTGGTTTGGACAGCCCATTAACAAAATAATAAAACTAATTTTACTCAAAAGATAAGGTTAAAACTAAAACAAACTTGTGCAAGCCCACTAAATAACCCATTGTAAAGTTAGACCTGTATTAAGTGGTAAATAACTTTATTTGGCCTTATCGTCAAGCTTTGGATTCCTTGCAACCCATTAACATAATTCTGCTCTGATACCAAATGATACAGAACCTCCATGAATAAGCCTGAGAACCCCCAAGAATAAGCCTGAGAACCCCTTTGATTATTACGGACCCCCACAACATTAACCAACATTAACGTGAAAACCCCAATAACAATTTAGTCTCAACCCCCTAAGCAAGGCTATAATTTGGATTACTTAGAAAGGTGATCAATGATCTAGAATAAATTCCAGATTAGAAATACTCCACAAGAAAGATGATCAGCCTTACTTGAATGTTCCTTAAATATGCATTCTACTAAAAAACACAAAGATAACGGCAAAAAGCCATAATATTGATAAACTCAAAATGTCATAATATCATTCTTATTCAATTCATATAAATTCATTTTTAGGCCTTATGTAGCCTTTAAATGACCTAAAAACCATATTCTAAAAGGAAACAAAGTAAAATTAGGAAATAGACTCAATTTAGGAAACAGATTGTACTTAGGAAATAGACTCAACTTAGGAAACATACTCAACTTATGGACCTTAATTTGGACAGCCCATTAACAAAATTATAAAACTAATTTTACTCAAAAGATAAGGCTAAAACTAAAACAAACTTGTGCAAACCCACTAAATGACCCATTGTAAAGTTAGACTTGTATTAAGTTGTAAATAACTTTATTTGGTCTTATCGTCAAGCTTTGGATTCCTTGCAACCCATTAAGATAATTTTTCTTGTAGCCTTATGATGACTCTATCATTATCACTAGGTGAGTACAATGTAAGTGCTTCATTTAATGTTGCTGATTTGAGTTCTTTTGATGTAGGTGATGCTTTAGATTCGAGGATGAATCTTTTTGAGGAGAGGGGAAATGTTGTGAAACAACCTACACACCAAGAGGATGAGGATGACCATGACCAAGGGAGCAAGGATGAGATTGTCAATCCAATTATTCTTCCTTAGGGACCTATAACAAGATCAAGAGTCAAGAAAATTCAACAAGGTTTAACTTGTCATCTACAGGATTTGGTGAATTTGGCTTCTAATGGGTTGCAAGGAATCTAAGGCTTAAATATAAGACCAAATAAAGTTATTTACAACTTAATTCGAGTCCAACTTCACAATAGGCTTATTTAATGGGCTTGCTTAATTTTGTTTTAGTTTTATTGCTTTGTTAATGGGCTGTCCAAATGTTTTAAGTTAAGGCCCATAGTTGAATATGTTTCCTATAAGGATAAGAATTTTAGGTTATGTAAAGGCTATATAAAGGGCTAAAAAATAAATTTACATCAGATTTGCTTGATATTACAATGAAAAAAGTTTTGCTTTTATATTTGTGTTCTTGGATAGAATACGTGCTTAAAGAACATTCAAGTAGACTAATCATCTTCTTATGGAGTGTTTCGAATCTAGGATTTGGAAGCAAGTTCTTTCATCACCTTTCTAAGTAATCTAAATTTTAGCCTTTCTTAGGGGTTGAGACCAAATTGCTATTAGGGTTTTCAAGTTAAAGTTGTGGGGGTCCGTAATAATTAAAAGTGTTCTTAGGCTTATTCTTTGATAACAAGTCCCAATAAAGTTGGCGCCCAATATTTAATTAGGCCCAGTAGTTAGTTAGGATCTTTATTTTATTTCTTTAGTTGGCAGATTCTAGATCAAGTTGTTTAGGAATAATTTATTTCCTTTCCTTAAGTTGTTTCCTTTTAGGATATGGAATTTTTTATGTCATGTAAAGTTTTTTTCCTATTAGGATATGGTTTTTAGGTCATGTAAAGGCTTTATAAAGGCCTAAAATGAATTTATGTAAGGATGATTATAATGTTATTTTTATGAATATTCTGGCTTTTAGCCTTTATATTTGTGTTCTTGAGTAGAATGCATGTTTAAGAAGCATTCAAGTAAACTGATCATCTTCTTATAAAGTGTTTCGAATTTAGAATTTAGAAATGAGTTTTCTTTATTCTAGATCTTTGATCACCGTTTCAAGTAATTTGAATTCTAGCATTTTCTTAGGATTAGTTACAACTATATATTTTTTTTATTGCTGTTGTCAAAGTTTTTGAAATTTTAATAATTTGGTTAATAACCAGTAAATATCGATGGATACAATCCGTATAAAATCAATTTAGTAACTAAAGAAATAACTCCATAATTTTCAAGAAAATTGGTAATCAATGAATAAAAATTGGGTTGGGTTAAGTAATTGGTACGAATTCTTACTCTTGCTCCTTGGTCTATCAAGCATACAAAAAAAATACTAATATATGTGCTTATAAGAAATAAATCCATTAATTAGTCGTATAAGATTAGCCGGCACAACAAATTACTTCTTCAAAATTGAAATCTCGATATAGTGAAAAAGCAAACAAAAGTCAAAAGGTATTTTTACTACTTATGATCCACTTTTATACTTAGGCTCAACATATTTTGTTAGTTATTATTAGGGTTAGGTGTAAGAGAGGCATATAAATAACTTCCTTAAGTGGAAAAACGGGATTGATGTTATGATATTTTTTTAGTTTATGAATTTTATGGATATTATCTTTGTGTTCTTGAGTAGTTAACATGTTTAGGGACCATTCAAGTAGACTGATCATCTTCTTGTGGAGTATTTTGAATCTAGAATTTAGAAACAAGTTCTCCTTTATTGTAGATCTTTGATCATCTGATACCCTTGAATCTTCTCTAACACCAATGATCGTTTTGCAACCATTGTTGAGAATTCTTTGCAATTATCAAGAATTGTTTCTGAATGGCACTAGAAGTTTTGGTGATTCTTTTGAAACCAAGTACAATTTCTTTAGATCTTTCATCTTTTTTTTTTTTTTTTATCTAGAGAGCATTATAGATATCAGATTTTCTAGGATTTTGTTGTGATCGGTTCTCTCTTTATTGATCCTTTAGGCCTTTATCTCCTTCTTGTTAATTTCTTTATTTCTATAGATTTTATTTCAGAATGTGTTCTTAAAGACAAATTTAAGAGTACGAAATGCAATGCTGAATTTGCTTTAAGCAATAAGTTTTATAGAAATCGTTAGTATTTTGATTTATTTTTGAAATATTCTGCTGTGCAAATTGATTCTAAAGCTTTTTCAAATGGTTGATGAAATCATGTGTGTTCTATTTGAGTAGTTGCATTTGGTTAGATTATTCCTTTCCTTTTTTCCTAAAGTTCAAAACGCTGATCAAAAGGCACTATTATTGCTTTGTTCCACTTGATGATCACCAAGACGGGCAAAGTTTGTCCTTTTCAGACATAGTATTTAAAGGAATTCATATATAACGAATATAAATAAATTAATTGGGAATAAACATAAATACCTCTAGTATTGATGTGCAAATTCCCACGAGCGGAAGCGAAAGGAATCACTGGATTGAGTATGCTAGGCCATCTATAGAATATGAAATCCTATAGCATTGTTTCACGATCTAAGAGCTTTAAGACGTAGAGATTGGAGGAGTTTAGTGATGGGAGAGAGAGAAAACCTAATTTTCTCTGGGGTGGCTACTGAAAACAAATTCTACGTATGTTGTATATTGTGTACCCTAATCTCTTATTAGGGAATATATATATATGTGTGTGTTCGGCTATTAGGGTTACCCATTAACCCTATTAGCCATCACAACTTGGTTGGGTCTACCTATGACCCAAAAAGTCATGGGTGGATCTTAGTTAATTAAATCCGATCATTTAATTAATTCCAACATCTCCCACTCGCACATGACTGATCGTATATTCGTCTTATCCAATCTCAAATCATACAAGCAAATAGAGCATGTGACCAGCATACTTTGAGAGCTCAAATGTCGTACACCTATTAAGGATATACGACCATCTCGATAATAAAAAAAGGTTCTTCCATTAGCAAGAACATATGCCTTACCCCATAGTGTCTCTATGCATTCATGGCCACTCACAATCAATCTCTAGCATTGTTTCATTTGTTTACTATCATAAACTTGTATACGATAGGCAGGCCGGCAAAACAATTGAAACCATGAATGCAGACAATAACAATCTTACCCTCATACATCATTTCCTTTGTAATGAATTGACTTTCTAACCTAGACAAAACCTTTAGGCCGAATCACTCATGACCATAGGTAGTTTGCTAAAATCATAAAGTCAAGCACACTCTAGAAATATGCCCCAGGTCATAAGGGTAAATTTCAAAAACCACATGTTAACGAATAGAGTCTCACATTAGGAAAAATTTGAGATCACAAAACTTTTGTTCATAATTTTTCCATCTCTGGATCAACTTTAAGCACATATGGTATGATACATATGTTACGGTACCTTCCTTTTTCCATTTGAAAAAGTGTGCATGTTACTTTCACCATACAATTTTGATCAAGATCATCACTGGCCTTTTTAAGATAGAATCAATCCCCAAAAGAGATTCACAAACCCTTTTACTCACCAGATTATAAGATTTTTATCTTGTACATAGCAAGACGGCATCACATATTAAACAAACTCTTTATTGTTTAAAACATTGCCTCATCTTAACTTTATTGAACATATCAAATAAATTAAGGTTGACACCTATATGAGTAGGTGTACTTGTGTCTAACATGACTTTTAACAAAAATAAATGTCACATACATTCATAACATATAAACGTCTCACACATTTATAACGTAAATGTCTCATACATTCATAAATATATATTGCTTAGTGAACTTGAAATGTATTTATTGAAAAGTAAAAACATTAATTCATGTTTAAATATACATGAGAAAATTAAATACATCATCAAAGTCTATGCAAACCAAAAGACCAGACATGTTTCTGAAACAAATATCTAGAAACGGTCTTAGTAAGGGGATCTGCTGATACGAATCCAATAACGAAGGAAAATCCACCCCCTATAACACCCGTTGCTTACCAAAGCATGAACACTAATGATCGAAGGATTTGAAGGAACGAAGTCAGAAGAACGCCACAATGTAGTTGATAAGTAGATCTGAATTCGTGATGCAATCCAAGAATTAGAGTGTCCACCCTAAATCTAAGAAAAGCAATTGAATATTCTTGAAGAATAAACTTGTATTAAATTCGGCAAAAGGTTTCTTACAATGACATATCAAAGGCCCTTATATAGTGAAGCCTTAAAACAAAAACCTATTCTAATAAGGAAAATAATAAAAATAAAGAAAACCTAATCCTTAACTCTTAAGGAAACCAAAAAACGTGACAAGTAGCACTTAAACAACCCATGTGGTCCTAACTAACTAATTATGGATGGGACCACCAAAATAGGCCCAAAATACAAGCCCAAAACGTCCAGAACTTGCCAGCCTTGTAAAAATAGAGTTTTAAGCCTCAAAACATGCACTCAGCATCATAATAATCCTTGGTTGAAGTTTCAGCTCCATTCCAACCTTCTCAGCTGCAATTTCGGTCAATTCTTTGCTCACTTGCTCTTGGACATGCATTCCTAAACTTGCTTGAAGCCTCTTAGCTTTGCTTCGTGTCAATAGACCTTGAGGAAGCATCAAAGGATCCTTGACCGTTCCTTGATTCACATCACAATGCAAAATCGTTTAGGCCAATTGGAGAATGCTAACCGAGCACCTAGACCAACTGCTCGAATTGAGAATGCACCAAGGCAAGTGGGTAGAGGGGTTGTTCGAAGGCTCAAGGAGCAAGAAGAAGGTGATGATGAGTATCTTGAAAAACTTTAAGGAGGTCATCGACGAGATGAGCTAAAAGACAACATCAAGAAAAAAATTCCTCCATTTAAAGGTAAAAATGATCCTGAGGGTTACATAGAATGAGAAACAAAGATCGAGATGGTGTTTGCTTATCAAAATTACTCTGAAGCAAAGAAAGTACAAGCTGCAACCTTGGAAGATTATGCCCATACATGGTGGGACCAGCTTGGTGTCTCTAGAAGAAGAAATGGTGAGAGGGCAGTTTCTACATGGGAAGAGATGAAAACCATCATGAGAAAGAGGTTCATTCCTAATTATTATTTTCGCAACCTTTATCAAAAACTCTAGACTTTGAAACAAGGTTCCAAGAGTGTGGAAGAGTACTACCAAGAGATGGAGACCACAATGATTCAGGCAAACATTGAAGAAGAAGCCGAGGCTACCATGGCCAGATTTCTCCAAGGACTAAATTCGGACATTTATGATATTGTGGAGATGCAAAACTTTGTCGATTTAGAAGAATTTCTACATCAAACTTTGAAGTTGGAAGCCCAACGTAAAAGGAGAAATAGTTTCAAAAAAGTGACCTAATACTTTTTTAGATTCAAATCTATGGACAACGTCCTATAAAAAGAGAGAACAAAGTACCTTATGCATTTAAAGGAGAGTCTTCGAAAACCAAGGTAACTATTTCTAACCCTAAACCCGAGACTATGGTATCAAATTCTTCTACTACTCCTCAGTCAAAGTCAAGGGAAATTAGGTGTTTTAAGTGTTAAGGGTTTTGTTATATCTCGAGTCAATGTCCTAATAAAGAACCAGGTTCATTAATGCCTATGGGGACGTTGAGAGTGAAGATAAGAGAGAGGCTGAGAGTGAGATTGATAGGGGTAAGGAAGAAGGACCTGTCATGGGGGATTTGTTAGTTGCTATGAGGGTTTTAAATGCTCAAGTTAAGAGTGAGTTCAATAGTGAAAGGGAAAACTTATTCCACAGTAGGTGTTTTGTAAGTGGAAAAGTTTGTAGTCTTATTATAGATGGGGGGAGTTGTACTAACATTGCAAGCACGTATATGGTGGAGAAACTATAACTTCTAACCGAAAAGCATCCAAAACCTTACCATTTATAGTGTGGCTCAACAAAAGTGGAGAGATTAAAGTGACAGGGTAGGTCAGAGTGGCATTTTCTATTGGTAGCTATACCAATGAGGATTTATGTGATGTGGTACCTATGCAAGCCTGTCACATCTTGTTGGGAAGACCATGGTAATTTGATCGAAAGGTAAAACATGACGGCTTCACCAATAGGTATTCCTTTTTCTTTAATAAAGTTCCTATTACACTTGCACCTTTATCACCACGAGATGCTTTGAATGATCAAATTAAGTTGCAGCAAGCTTTTGAGAATAAGAAAACAGTCGAAAAGACTAAAGAGGCAAATAAAGATGTGATTGCTAAGAAAGAATGTTTATTTGCCAATAAGGTTGAGGTTAAGAGAGTTTTGATGTTGATGAACTTATTATTTTGCTTTTATTTAAAGATGTATTTTTATCTACTAACGAACTGGCTGGTTCTATCCCGAGCAACATAAGTTGTCTTTTGCAGGATTACGAAGATGTTTTTCCCGAGGAGCTACCACTTAGACTACCACCACTTGGGGGATTGAACATCAAATAGATTTTATTCCTGAGGCACAAATTCAGAACCATTCGCCATATAGAGCTAACCCCCGAAAAGAGCAAAGAGTTGGAGAAACAAGTAAGCGAGTTGCTGGAGAGGGGTTATGTTCGGGAAAGTTTATCACCTTATGCAACTCCGGTTTTACTATTGCCAAAGAAGGATGGGACTTGGCGGATGGATGTGTGTTGACTGTTGTGCCGTAAACAACATCATGATAAAGTATAGACACCCTATTCCTATATTGGATGATATGCTTGGTGAATTGCATGGTGCTTGTTTGTTTTCAAAGATTGATTTAAAAAGTGGGTACAATCAAATTAGAATGAAAGAGGGTGATGAATGGAAAACTGCTTTTAAGACTAAATATGGTTTATATGAATGGTTAGTGATGCCTCTTGGTTTAACTAATGCTCCTAGTACTTTTATGAGATTAATGAACCATGTGTTAAGGTCTTTTATTGGAAAGTTTGTTGTTGTTTGTTTCGATGATATACTTGTTTATAGTAAAAATCTTGAAAAACATGTTGAACACTTGCGATTGGTTTTAGATGTATTGTTAAGGCATGAGAAACTATATGCTAACCTTAAGAAGTGTACCTTTTGCATGAATAGACTTGTTTTTCTTGGTTTTGTTGTAAGTGCTTTAGGAATCGAAGTGGACGAAGAAAAGGTCAAAGAAATTCGGGATTGGCTACCCCTACCAACGTGAGTTAAGTTTGATCTTTTCATGGATTAGTGGGGTTTTACAGAAGGTTTGTGAAGGACTTTATCATCCTGGCAACCCCTTAACCGAAGTTATGAAGAAGAATGTCACGTTCAAATGGGGGAAAGAGCAAAAGGAAGCATTCAACACCATCAAAACTAAGCTTACTAATGCTCCTTTACTTGTTATACCTAATTTTGATAATAGCTTTGAGATTGAATGAGATGCTTATGGTGTAGGTATCAGGCAATTTTGATGCAAGGAGGGAGACTTGTGGCTTACTTTAGTACGAAACTCAATGGGGCATCCCTGAAGTACCCTACCTATGACAAGGAGATGTATGCTCTTGTTAGGGCATTACAAGCTTGGCAACACTACTTATGGCCAAAGGAGTTCATCATACACACCGACCATGAAAGTTTGAAATATCTCAAGGGGCAACAAAACATGAATAAGAGACATGCCAAGTGGATTGAGTTCATAGAGTCTTTTCCTTACTTGGTCAAGTACAAGAAAGGTAAGGAGAATGTGGTGGCAGATGCACTATCAAGGTGGTATGCTTTATTTTCTGTTTTAGACTCTAAATTGCTAGGTTTTAAGCACATTTTAGGGGTGGGGCAAAAAAACCCGTAAACCAAAAATCGAACCGAAATCGAATTGAAAATCGATTAACCGATAGATTCGGTTCGGTTTTCAGTTTTAGAGATATAAAACCCAAAATTTTCGGTTCGGTCTTCGGTTTTTAGCTTGTGAAAATTGAACTAAACCAAAAATTGACCCATACTATAAAAAGGCTTAACCTTAGACAAAAACCCTAAGTCCATCTGATTTTTTTTTTCTACGCCACTTCTTTCTCCCTTATCCTCCCTTTTTGAATTCGTTTCATCTTTTTCTTCTCTCCTTCTTTAATAGTTTTGATCTGATCTCTTCTCTTCTCCTTCAAACTCTCTAATATCTTCTCTGTATCCTTCAAACTCTCTAATCTCTTCTCTTCTTTCTCCCTACAATCGAAGCCCTGCCACGAACCCATTCACCGTTCTGAATTTCACCTTCTCACCCATTAGAAAACTTAACGATCATAAACCCACCACCAAATAACGAATACGAAATTATGTGATTACATTTTTGTAATATTTCTCTTCCAATTGTGTTCTTGGATGCTTCTGAAGAAATATTATTTTGATCTTTTGTTCTACCTGCACAAGAGGAAAATATATTTTAGCAATTTAGAAGTAAGAAACTAAGACGCAAGTTTTGTCTTTTCACTTCGTGTTTTGATTACTTTGAGGTGATTTTAAGAATCCCTTCAATATTATTGTAGATTGCTTTTTTTTTATTTGCTACGTCAAAAAGAAATTTGAGAGATTAGTTTGATTCTTTGATCTATAGGCCTATTTCTGCAATTTTTTGTCTTAATTTTTCATTTTTAAATATTGATTATCATGGAATTTGTTATCAATTTTTGCTGTGTTATATAATAGTGATTACAACTTGTGGGTGTTTGATTATATTTATTTGATTTCATATCTTTTATTTGTGGTTGTATGTATGGCATTTGTAAATGGTGATTTTATGGAATAAGAGCCTTTGCTAACAGAGATTCATTTGACTATAAGAATTCATTTTTTTTTAGAAAGAAAAGAATCTCCAGATTAATTCTATGAAATATTTGATGTGTATTTGACTACAAGAATCCTTTGTGCTACTTAGTAAAAATGAAAGTGTGAAATGGATTGCTTAAATTCTGTTAAACTTTAGCTTTAGCTTCCAAGACTTCAATTTGTCCTTTGTCTTCAATAGCTTGGCCACAAGTACTAATTTTTAGAGAAATTTGTGTTCCATCTCTTGTCAGATATGATATTCATTGTTTGGTCTTACTATATGTACTTCAAGTTTCCCATTTGAATATTGCGCTTGATTGATTGTTTTGCTTCTGTTCATTTTTTGGAAAAAAATGCTTGATGCTTTCAACTTGTGATTTTGAAAGATGCTTTCAACCTGTGAGTTTGAAAGGTGTTACTTCTGAAATTTTGGATTGAATGTTAAAATACAAATTCTATTTCTGATGTTACTTCTGGTATGTTAGGTGGGATGGAATTTCAATTTTAACCGAAGTTGCTATACAGTTTTCATGTTATTAGTTCGGTTTTCAGTTTTATAATCTTCGGTTCAATTTTTCTGTCGGTTTTTCATGTTGAACTGAAATAAAAATGCCCACCCCTACATTAAAGATTTGAATGAGAATGATAAAGATTCTGGTGAAATTTAACTAGCATGTGAGAAAGTTGGGTTTGGAAAGTTTTACAAACATGATGAATTTTTGTTTAAAGAAAGTAGGTTGTGTGTGACTAATTGCTCTTTAAGAGAATTTGTTGCTAGGGAATGGCATGGGGGAGGGTTAATGGGACAATTTGGTGTTGATAAAACTTATGATATATTGCATGAACATTTCTTCTGGCCGAAAATGAGACATGATGGAAGTTGTGTGCTAATTTGTATAACTTGTTTGCAAGATAATAGATAAATCTAAGGTTAAGCCCCATATATTGTATACACTTTTACCTATGCCTCACGAGCCTTGGTGATGTGAATCAAAGAATGGTCAAAGATCCTTTGGTGCTTCCTCAAGGTCCATTGACACGAAGCAAAGCTAAGAAGCTTCAAGCAAGTTTAGGAAGGCATGTTCAAGAGCAAGTGAGCAAAGAATTGACCGAAATTGCAGCTGAGAATGTTAGAATGGAGCTGGAACTTCAACCAACGATTATCATGATGCTGAGTGCAAGTTTTGAGGATTAAAATGTTGTTTTACATGGCTGGCGTGTTGGCATCTTTGTTTGGGCGTGTATTTTGGGCTTATTCTTGGTGGTCCCCTCCATAATTAGTTAGTTAGGACCACATGGGTTGTTTTGGTGCTATTTTGTCACGTTTTGGATTTCCTTAAGAGTTAAGGAATAGGTTTTCTTTATTTTTATTATTTTCCTTATTAGAATAGGGTTTTG
>CATIWJ010198718.1:0-10547 GCA_949640765.1 Croton laevigatus
ATAGAGGACAATTGGACTGTTAATTGGACAATTACTCATGACTGAAATTTATGAACAGTGACTAGGACAAAGGACAGTCTGGGAAAATTAAAGAATAGGAACCTAAACGCAACAAGACCGAGGTTTGATACTTTAACTGTGAAAAGCTATATTTTATTTTCTGCATAATTTTAATAATTTGCATTAAATGATTATTTGAAGTTATTTTGGTTAAATGTTTATCTATAAATCGGTTATGATTTATTTGAGATTGTGATTTTTCATTATTAAGAGAAGATTAAGATTTCATCCCTATGATGGGTAAAAATAGTACTTTGATAAATACATGGTTTCCAAATAATTGCCATATAAAAAAAATAATTTATTAAATATTATTGTTACATTTATTATTATTGCTACTATTATGATTATTTTTATTATTTTAGAAGAAAGATATATATTTTGCAAGCATATATGGATAAATACATTTTTTTTAGACAAAACCAAGCATTCATTCTTTAATTAATCAATAACATCTCATTAGCTACAAACTGAGTAATCTCCGATGGAGCTTCCTCAATCCAAACATTTTTTGAAAACTCTATGTCAGAAAGCAATCTCGCTAGCAAGTGCGCCGGCTGATTTTGCAAGCATATATGGATAAATACATTTGAATTGATTTTTTAAGCAAGTATTTATAAATTCCACTTAAATAAATTTTAGTAAGATAAAGATATAGAAAATAATTAATTAAATTTTATTAGTCGGAACTATCCATATGGTTACGACGAAAATAATACTATAAATATTTTTATTAAAAGATTATCTCTTACTTATTATTATTATTATTATTGAAGAAATTAATCATAACAAATATAATTAAATCAGTTTAGGAATAGTAATAAATACCTCAGATCGATAAACTATTCCACGAGCGGAAGCAATGGATCGGTAGCTAGGCCGTCAATAGAGCATATAGCCCTAGTGAACGATTTCACAATCTAAGAACTAAGAGGAAGAGATTGGAAGAAGTTTTCTGCGAGAGAGTTTAGAAACGGAAGAACGTGAAACAAGTTTCACGTACTGCGTATTCTTGTGCATCTCTAATTCTGTATTAGGGATGCTTATATATGTGATGGGTTATTTGGGTTACCCATTAACCCAACGACCCATCACATTAGGGTCCACCCATGATCCACTAGTCATGGGCGGATAGTTGATTAAATAATACTCAATTATTTAATTTATTCTAACAGTATCTCACCAGGGTGATTGGTCTAGTCATAGATAATGCTTACTCGGTGTCTGTCTATTTAGACCTTCTGATCCTTAATCAATCTAATTTATCCCCAAATCCCCATAAAGAATAATTAACCATAAAGCTTCATTACCTCTTATCACCATGCAAACATATTTTTTGCTGCTCGAGTATTATTTACTTTGCCATTTAATATGGTTGGCCGCATTAAATTATTGTTGCTGCTTTGTTTAGATAAGTCGTGTTCAGAACTACCAAGAGCTGCTGGACAGTTTAAAGACGAGCAATTCAAAACCATTTAACAATAGCACTAGCAGCAATGCTGTGTCAGTGACAACTGAATGGGAGACCTTTGACTCTGGACTGGGAAGCTTGAGTCACCTCCAGTGTCATCTTCAACAAGAATTACTTAGGACTGGGAAAGGTTTGATTAGTAACTGCAAATCTATGACTCTATTCTAATCTGCAGAAATGTAGGGAATATATGATATTCAGAATGTACTAATTTTTGTGTTTCTAGTGCTCATGCATGGGCACATCTATCTTGCGAACTTTGTTTTCTTGACAAGAGCCCATTTTTAGAAGCTTGAAGCATTTCTGCTATACGCTTACACATGAATATTTGATTTCATACAATATCCAATGGATATTTTCATACTGCCCCATCATAAAATAGAATTATTAATGTCAGAAACCCATAGGATTATGGTCATGGGAGAATTATCCCATATTTTTTTGCAAGCTAGATCAGGGGCTTCTTCACCATTAGCTCCACTTAGGTCATAATGTAAGGCAAGACATTAAGCTTTTAGGATTCTGGAGGAGGTAGTTTGCAAACTGAAATGGGTCATAGTCAAGATTTAGTTGTGGATTAGAAATGGACCACTCATCAGTGAGTTGAAATACTCTTTTTTCCACCAGAAGGGGCGTGAGAAATTTTTATCAGGATGCTGAATTTTCCGAATATGACTATTTTTAGGAAGAGTACAATTCATAATGTTGCATTTCAAAAGAATTTACAATTATCAAGTTGGCTTAGTTTTTGAAAATGTTTCTGGAATTTTGTACAGCGGTCTAATTGCATTGTATTTCTTGGGAGATTAGCAATGCATAATGATATTCCACATGTTCTTGGGGTTGCAGTCAAGCTATAGCATTATGTGATGATGAAATGAAGTTTCATTCAGGAATTGGATGACTGAGATGGTAGATGTTGGAAAATGGTAATAGTTGCGTGCCAAGATGCATTTACTAATAAAGAACCCCGAGTTATTTATAAGATGGTGGTCGTTTTGTTGACTAATCTTTCCCAACACATTATGGAAGCCAATAACTTCCAAATGCTCTTCCTCTCTGAGTCTTCCAACTCCCAACATTTGCTTTCTTTCCTCCCGCCCGCCTCAACGCCACCGATAACCCCGCCATTAGGGTTGAGAATTCGGTACTAATTACTGAACTGAATTTGTATTCGGCACCATTACCGAATTTTTGTTTACCGACTACTACTAAAAAAAACTACAATTTTATCTCGATAATTTCATTTTTTCTTATATTACAACAAAAAATTTCAAAATATTCTACCACTTTTTTGAGAAAAAAAAAATCTACTATTATAAATAACATGGTAATATAAATATTATATATACAACAAATATGAATTCACTCATAAATTAATGGTAATACCTCTAGCGCCAATTCCATAAGGTGATGAAGCAATTTCCTCTCCATAAAAAGAGTTATTATTGTTATTGTTATTATTATTATTAGAATGCCAATTACCATGCTTAGTTGGGTCATATTTTTTAGGCCAATAACATATTTTAGCCCTTAAAGTATCAACGATTGTGACTTTTAGTCCCTAAAATATGAAATGGCACCTTTTAGTTCTTAAAGTATTGAAAAAAGCTACAGTCGCACCCTCCATACACGGCTAAACCGCGCTTGAAGTTTAAACTAACAGTACGCACGTGAGTGGAGGAGTAAACATTTCTACTATTGCGAAACGACACCGTTTTCTATTCCTAGAAACCCTAAAAATAGAATTACACAAGCAGCAGCAAAGGAATCCGGAAATTCCCAATTTCTTTCACGTTTCCTTCGACTTCCCTTCTTCGATTTCGCCTGTCTCTCTCGATTGAGACAGAGAGCATCTTCTTGTGTTCCCTTCCTTGGAGGTTGTCAAGAGTTAAGGTGTTGTCGTTGTTGAAAATATCATGCTTCAGTGGCATCAGCTTCGGTACTTCTCTCTCTTGCTATTCTACTCCATAATTTGTTCTGTAATTATAGAGAAAATATAGAGAACTAATCACTCCCTCTGCTGTAATTATGGCTTTCATATGTTAAAACCATAACAAAAACCCAATGCATACCAAATTAGCAACAAAAAAACAGAACCAAATGAAAGAAAAAACACTAGTAACGGGTAAAAATTTAGACGTCCAAATTGAGAACAATAACTCTTTCTCTGCCTAAAATCGTGGAAGGATATGACAAAAGAGGATCGAGAATTCGAAGATCTCTGGTGTGAATCTGGACTCTACGCATAATAGCATACTTATCCACCTCAATGATAGTACTCCGCCCGTAGGCGTCGAACAAAATCCAACTCGTAGTAACCGCAGTCTTCTTCTTCAAAGAAACTTGTGTCTCCACTGGAATTAAAGCCATATCTCTAGCCATTTCCTGGAATTCAATTTCCCAATGTTAGGATTTGTCTGTTTCGTCTGAAACTAAAGTCGGTTAACCAGCAAAGGCCTCCAACCGAATTAATGGATTCGAGTGTGAATGAGAATTACAGAGGTTGAAGATTGGGTAGAGAACATAAAAGGTGCGTTTGTGGGGAAGAGGAAGAGAGAGATATGGTGAAGAAGTAGGCAGAGTATACAGAATTGCATGGCATATAGCGAGAGGTAGTGGTGTGTTGCAGAGTAAGTTAAAATTGGAGGGGGGAGAAGTTTCGAACAAGATAAGTTTATAGTTTTACTTGCATTTGTTGGCGCGTAATTCATCTGCGCCTTAGCTTTACGTAAATGTAATTCATGACAGCAGTTTTTGCCTTTTTTGCCCAGTAACGAACTCGAATGAACTGACCTCTCACTGTCTGATCCGGTTCTTTTGTTTATAACTAAAGTGATAGGTTTCTGGTTTGATTTACAAATTTTAAAGGGAAAATTACAATTTTGTTCTTATATTTTCCTCTATTACTATGATTTTGTTTTTATATTTTCATCTGTTAGACCCTTTTGTCTTTGAATTTTTAAGAGGAAAACGTACATTTAATTCCGTCGGACATAATTGTGTCAATTTAAAACCAATTTTTTGTAAAATTTCTTAATAAATGACATGATTATCATTTTTTATAATTGCTGGTTATTTGAGGACCAAACAGTAATTCATTTTTTCCTCCTTTAGTCAAGCCAAGCTAAGCTAATGGATTAATTTGATAATTTACCACTCATTTTCCCTATTATTAAAGAAAATAAAAGAAAAAAAAAATCTAAATCATGCTTTCAACCTTTTTTCTCATCAAAATAAAAAATACTTTAACCATTTTTCTTACCTGTTCGGTTGCCGAGAAACAAGAATTTCAACATTTTCACTTTCCTTCCTTGTTTTGTTTGTTGCCGAGAAAGAATGTCCAAGAAGCCATATCAATCAAGAACAATTGCAGACCTCTCTATGAGACCCATTGCGACCAAAAAAATGTGATGTGAGAAGTTACACGTGAAACTTGTGTGTTATGCCTCGAAAACATCTCTCCGTTTTCTAGTGGGGATTTAACAATTTTTGATAGAAATGTTGTCAAAGTTTTTTGTGTGACATCATTGGATGTATATGTTAAATCGTGCTTTTTTCTTGAGAATTAATTGGAAATATTTCATTGACAAAATGTCCTTGAAATATCAGATTTTTTTACCAAAAACTAAGATACCTTGAAAGATCAGATCTTCAAGAATTTTGATAGATTTTTGGCCAATAAAATTGCAAGGGATCTTTGTTTGTCACTTTAATTTTAGCGGAATCCTAACTGGCATGCTATGCCCCATCATATTATCCAACAACAACTTGGGGGAGTGAGGGTGGGAGAGCTGGTGAAAACACAACAGTAAGAAGCTAGCAGACCAAGGTTCGAAGATTATGGAGTGCAGCACAAAAATATCCCTTCATTTGGGTAGGTGTGCATATAATACTTATGTTTAAAAAATATATAAATATATATATATATCATCCAACAACTGTACCTCATGTTTAAAATCCCTTGAGGGCGGCCGAAGAGGCAGTAAATTTGCAGAGCGACGAAATCGCATTTTAAAATTATTGTCAGATTTTATTTTCTTTTATTTTTCATTTTCTTTGATAATAGGAAATGATAGGTAAATTATCAAGTTGATCCTTTGGATGTATAAAAAAAATGTTAAATTACTGTTTAGTCCTCAACCAATAAATGGTAATCATATATCTAAGTGTAGTTAGTCATGTCATTTCTTTAGGGTGGTCCTCTCTCTCTCTCTCTCTCTCACTATGTGTATATGAGTGTTTAAATATAGTATTATGGGTAATTTCTTGTAGGTCCTTGAGTAATCAAACATTCACTTAGTCCTTTGATTTTTAAAAACTAATTATTAAGTCCTTCAATTTTAGAACTATTCGATTCTTATATCCTTCCTTCTAATTTTCATCATTTAAGCTTAGTTAGGGTAAAAAAGACTAAACTGCACCTTTTTTTAAAAAAAAATCTTTCAGTAACTCAAAATTTACCCTAATTTCCATCCATTTTGGTCCTTTTATATTTTTATATACTTTCAACTTCTATTTTTAATAATAATAATAATAAAAATAAAAAAGCAAGGAGGAATTACAATTTTAAAAAAAGTAGAAAAATATAATATTCTCTTCGTTTCTTCTCTGTAGACCCAGAGCCACCAAGCCACTCATCTTCTGATCACGATGCCCACTTGCTCCGCCATACACTGTGCGATTACACTTGAAATCGCTCCTCTCTTCTGCACCACCGCAACAAAAGAAGGTTGCGAGGCACCAAAACTGAATGGAGAAAGTAAATAGCAGCTTTGTTTTAGAGTTGTGAGGAAACAAAAGTGTGAAGACAGATAGTAGCAGCTAGAGATTAATGTATTTTTTATTTGAAAATAACAGCTTTATTTTAGATCTGCTATGTTTTATTTTATTTGGATTTTGAAGAATTTTTGGCGATGTGCATTTATTTGAATTTCAGATATAATACGTCTTATTTTTTGAAGAATTGTGAGTTTCGGATATCCATTTTGATTTGCGTTGGTGGTGAGCAATTTCAGAATTAGAATTGGTGGGATTATGGTAAATAATAGTGGCAAGTTATCTTAAGAAGCGCGTGGTTAGTTAAAAAAGAATAAAAAATCTTAACAAGCGCGTGGTTAAAGCAGGTAGTCTAAATTTGGTGCATGTGATTGTGGCATGCATGCAATGCAATATGTTAACCTCTTCCCCCCTCTCGGTGCCGTTTCCAATATGCAAATCGTATATTAAGAAAAATCTTTGTTAAAAAAAAAAAAACTTTCTTTCATAAAAAGAAAATAAAAAAACATGAGAACAGTTTCTATTTTTTTTCCCCAAAAAATCTACTTCCCGTTCTATTATTTTTAATAACTAGTTTTTTAAAATATAGTATATTACTTAATATTGTAGTTAGTTTGATTAATTATATATTGACCGTAATAAAATTTATATTAAAATAATAAATTTTTATTTAAGTACTATTAATAAAAAAAAAAATTAAAATATTATTAACTATATAAATATAATTAAATTTTTAGATTTTTAAAAATAAAATTTATCAAAATAAATTTATTTATTTGTATATTTATTTTCATTTTAAATACTCGTTAGTTAATTTTATAATTTTTTATTTAATTAAATTTATTAATTATATAAAAATTTTAATTTATAGTAATTTTATCTCTAAGATTGCTTAAAAGTTTTGTGATGATTAATAATTAAAATAACATATTTTATAAGTTATGAATTAATACTAATTAATTAGATAAATAATTAAAATAACATATTATATAAATTAATTTAGTAATTTTGTAAAAATATTTGTATTTGTTTTAAATATTCGTTGTTAGCGTACATTTTTTTTACGACTTGTTGTTATCGTACTTAAATATAGTTTTATTATTTTTATGATCACGTTCATTTCTGATTTGATTATGAATGAATAATCAAATTTTAATATAATATGTGATTATATGTTTTTTTTCATTATATCTTTTCCTAAACTAAAATCGGGCAAGTGGTGAATATGTACTTTAAGAAAATAATAATAATTGATTATATTCACTAATATAAAATTAATTGTCATATATATATATATTGTTCAAGACTGAAAATGTGAATAGATTCGACTAAGCCGGGCGTTGGCCCTATCTTATACAAGGAGTCCCACTATTCTTTTGTCCAATGTGATTCTTTGGGCTCCTAAATTTCTAAGCCCAGACGCTGCCTAGATTCTCAGGTGTGACCTCTCCCCTTGACTTAAGAGAGTGGCCTCTTTCCCTTTACCTGGTGAGAGTCCCATATGTGGAAAGGCTTACAAGTGAAGGTAAAGGTCAAGGTAAGGGTAGAGGTAGAGGTAGAGGTAGAGGTAGAGGTAGAGGTAGAGGAAGCCTAGGGTCAGTGACAGACCTAGAAATTATATACAGTGTGGGCGAAATTAAATTAATATAATAACTAAAAAATATATTGATAAATTTTGAATGTTCACAATTACAATGCAATTCGACGATTTTTCATCATCAACACTTTTAAAAAAAAATTTCTCAACATAAACAACTATAATATCATTTAACCATTGGTTTCCTATACTATTATATAACTTATTTTTTATAATATTCATAGCAGAAAAAGATCTTTCAACTGAAACTGTTGCAATAAGTAAAACTAACGCTAAAATAATAAATTTGTAGACTAAAAGAGACTGCATATTTTTCGGTTGCAATTAATATTTGAGCAAGCATGTGTCGAAGCATGCTATTGGTTTGTGATCATTATAGTGTATGCAGGCAGCATTTGTTAGAATCATTTGGGCTTGGGCTTAATTTTAAGAACTTTCAATATTTTTGTGGCCTTTTTCTTTTTTTTTTTTTTTTCCTAAAGATTTTTGTGGCCTTTTTTTTTCCTTTTTGTGGCAATTGATGGCTTTTAATATATATGAAAATTTTCAAACTTAGGGTGGGTTGAAGCCCATCCTCAAATGATGGATCCGCCCTTATATGGGAGTAGAGGTAGAGGTTCAAATCTAAGGTTACTTCCAGACAGCACCCCTCTTAAGACCTCTTAGTAGACCATCTTTTAGGAAGGTTGTCTACAATTGTAGTATACTATCATAATTAGAATGCTAATTATATATGAATTTAAATTTTCTAATTAGAATATACTACTAATATTAATATTATTTTGTTTTAGATTTTCTAATTTGAACAGGGAGAGTTAAATTGTTCATTAAAAAGTTTGGAAGCAAACATTTCAAGTAATTTTTCAGCTTTCATTTGAACAACACAAATGTTGCAGTTTTAATGTTGTCTAACACTTTCAATTGTATATTGTACTAATAATAGATTTTAATTATTACTTTCATGACTCGCGTTGATTTGAAATATTAGAAAAGAATAATATAAGAAAATGGCATATAATAATAATTAAATTGAATTTTATTTAATAATACTAATTTGATAAGTGGAAATTTACTATCTCTTTTGCAAAAAACTACAGGCGTATATACTTTCAGCTATCACTAATTTATGGTTGCAAAGGTTAAAAAATATTATAACACTATTCATAATAAAGGGTATCAATATCAATTATTGTTCCTTGAATACTGACAATTTCATCCTATTATCAAAGTCAAAAAATGCTGTCAACATTAATATAGTACAAATAAATATTTTAAGCAAAAATTAATCTAGTAATTACCCTTTTAATATTCTTTTAAGTGCTTGATTGTCTTTCTATTAAGGAACTTTAGTCTTCAATGGGTATTTTAATTGCTTTCAAGAATTCCATGATTTGATGGAGTTGACGGAAAACTTATGTGAGACAAAAAATGTGAGATAAAACATGTAAGAATTTAAAAAAAAAAAAAAAAATTAAAATGTAAGAATTGAATAATATAATTTTAAACCTTGTGATACATTGTCTAGTGAATCTATTTTATTATGTATTTTTGTGTAATGAATTTTTTTTTCTCCATCCGGTGCATTAGTAGTGGAATGATCGCACTCATGTGTAATGATCTTTCTCAGAAGTTCCTTCTTTAATTGCTCTTTTACAATATATGCTCCAACTTTCTTTGCTGTTGCTGAATTCTGGATTTGATAATATTCCTCCTTAATATTGAGCTTTTGTGGCTCTTTCAAGCACCATACTCAAATAACATTATTTCAATTTTATCAATAATAATAATAATAATAATAATGAAAGAGCTTGAATCCTCCTATACCGAACTGATATAATATTTGGGGGGAGGGGTTGGCATGGTGGTAGCGCATTGGAGAAGTGGTCCAAGAGATGCAGGTTCGAAGCTCGGTGGAGTCAACAAGTAGAAAGAAGCTCCCCTCCCATTTGGGTACGTGAGTTATGTGTGTGCGTGTATACCTATGTCAAAAAAAAAAAAAAAAGAACTGATATAATATTTGCTTATCTGTTAATAATGTATACACATAACAGAGAAGGAAATTAATTATTGTAGCAATGAAAATAAAAAGACAACACGAAGAAAATATAATTGTTTCAATGTCTTTCTTTTGTTTCCAGGCACTATAATTAAAAAATAAAAAATATAAAAACCATCAACATAATACTCATTAATATATAAAAGAAAAAAAAAATTAATTTAATTAATCAATTACGTCAGCTCACAGTTCCCAAATTTTCAAGTTTATACTTCAATTCAACTTCTTTTTCAAGAGTTGTATATCTATTTTTTTTTTTTTAATTTATTACTGGTGTTACCTATAAAAATAGAAACATATTAAATCATTAATTTTTTAGTTTCTATGATAATAACAATAATTAGATGATTTGAATTCTACTCACAATTATAATTAAAACGAATTTCTAAAAAGCAAACAATATAAATTGGGGTTAAAATAAAGAAATAAATATAAACATAAGAATTAATACTACCTCCGTATTTTATGGTTCTTTACATTTTCCCTTTTTGGGTGTATTTTATGGTTCTTTACATTTCCATTTATAGTAAGTTTAGTAATTGTTTAGTATTATTTTTTTATTGGTATTGGTGAAAAAGTAAGTG
>CATIWJ010198851.1:0-19979 GCA_949640765.1 Croton laevigatus
AAAAAAAGAAGCAAGTTTATAGAGGAGGAAGCTGATCGACGCAAAAGGTTCAAAGAAGAATTAAACAATGAAATCAAAAGTTAGTTGGTGGCTTTGGTAATCCTAGTTTTTCCCTGTTACTGGTTAAAGCCTTGGAAGCAGAACAAATTGTGCACAGCCAGAGAGAACATTGCCAATGGCAGCAACAAAAGAAGAGGCAATCCCAAGGCACGTCAAGAAATTTCTAGTTGCCACGAAAGAAATCTTGTGGTGGAAATCAAGGAGTGACCCAGAGCCAAGCCTCAAACTGTGGAGGATCAAATCAATCAGTTTTCGTAGCTAGTACACCAGAAGCGGGTCGAGGATATGGACAAGGCAATGCTAGCCATAGTTATACTGGTGGAGGCCAAATTGTGAGCATTGTGGCAGAAGACATGGAGGAACGTGCTGGTATCTTACTGGGAAATGTTTCATGTGTGGTTCACCAGACCACAAATTACGAGATTGTCCAATGGGACCATCTGAAACCGCTGCCGGTTCTGAAGTGACAAATTAGCAGATACTATTGATGAATTCCCAAATCATCTATTCTTCATCAGTATGTAAATAATACAGCACATAAATATTAATATTTATATACTGATGAGTGTTTGGTGTATACACACACAAATGGCACATTTACGTCAGTATATAAATACAATACTTATATACTCATAAGTATATACGATGCTTATATACTCACTCATATATAGCAGCTCGGTATCCGCAACTTCCTGTTGCTTTGACAGCGATTTTATTCTTTGGTTTCCAAAAGCTTTCTAATTTAACAGGAAATATATGGAGATTGTCTTGTTTGATTGTGTTTCTATTTTGGAGGAGAGAATAGAGTTGGAGAAACGAAATAGGAAAGAAGGAATGGGAATCACGAGGTAACGGTTCTTTGTTTTCTAAAGTAACCTAAGGTTATTGGAATCATAAATTTTAGATCCTATAATCTGCTATTCACTACATTTTTCAAATATATTGCTATTTACTACACTCCAATTGTCGAAAACTGCTATATACTAAGTTCTCTTTTCTTAATTTGCATGTTTGGGAGCATATACCTCCATGCTCAGTTTGCAATATAATTAAGTTTTTCTTTCAAATATATATATATATATATATATATATGTTCAAAAACTAACAAGGATAATAGACAATTCATCACGATTAAATAACGAGATTTTAAGATAGAAATAATGGAAACATAGAGTGGTATCATTGAAATTCCTTTAAATTGTCATAAATATAGTTTGTTTCCACATTAGCAAAAATGATCACAAAGCTTATTAACAACCATATATGTTCATCCTTGATAATCAATTACACATTTTTCATTACACTTTTAGGCTCTAATGATAATCTTGATACCACAATAAAACGAAGTGTATGTGATGACAAACAACTGCCCTTTTAAAAAAAATGTATTTTCCCTATAGAAAAAGAAAGATTTTCTTTTATACGACCAAATTAGTTCAATTTTGGATTTACCATAAATTGGAGAAAGACGCTTACATCATCAATTGGACAGTATTTGAAAGTGGAAAGAGTTAAATAATTCTTGAGGGATTCTTACCTGTATCGTTATGAAGTGAAAACATCATTTCCAGATTACAAGAATAAGCTTCCAAGCGCATATCGGACGAACCAAACTGCATGGAGAAATCAATCCAACTCATCCGTGTCAATGCATACCCACTTCACAAATACTCTAATGAGAACAAAGAAACAGACTAGCATCAATTTCTGCAATTTTGGTTACCGACCTAAAACTCAAATTTATTGAATGCAATATTATGATTTACATTAATTAATCAAACCATTCTCACAGAAAATATACTTCATTTTGGCCTCAAACTGGATTGGTATGGTCCTAAATTTACCAAATTTATTTCAACGTTTATACACGGAACTATCAAACCTATAAATAGATTCATTAAGAAAAACACCATGAGGCTTTAAGAAAATCTATTTCTACAGAAGAAAGCTGCGGTATCATAAGAATTATCTACCTTCATATTAGCCATTAGTATTAAGCATCTTCAATACCAAGTTGCCTTGGAGAATCTGGTCCCACAAGAAAGACACGTCTTTGATTTTGAAACCGGAAAACTACTACTCCTTTATATCCTGTCCTTGGTACTCCATCCTAAAAAAATGAAGAAAAGCAATGAGCAATGGGCATAGGTTAATAAATATAAAGAGGGAAGACAAATGTTTCTACAGCTATAAAAGGTTTAATACATAAATCTTATCCTGAATATGAGAAAGGCTACACAATCCCTCATCTTCTATTTTGATATATAGCACCATTATGTTTTCATTTTTCCCACTATTGTAATATATATATATATATATATATATATATATTTTAAAATCAACAGGTATGATTTCTCTTAAGTATAGTGCAAATGCAATTGCAAATAAAATGGGATAAAAGATTAGTTTTGTTTGAAACTGAAACTATAAGCTCTGTTTGCGCTTTCATTTTGTTCTCCTTTTTGAACCAATCATGGTCCTTCAAAATACATTCCTAATCAAAATGAAGATTGCCATTTATTTGATCTCTAGGTTATAAAGCATCAAACTGCAATAAGCCACAAAACACTGAAAAATTGCAGCCATATATGCAAAGCATCATGGTAGAACAAATAGTTTTCCTCTTGACTCCATTTAGCAAAAATCCGAGCTACAGTCATCAAGGAGAGAATAATGCTGTTAAAATTGCAAGCTGCCTCACAAACTCAGATGAGTTTAAGTTATTTGATAACCTTGTATGTGCCCTATCAATTTATTTATCATAAGTTATTTGTAAAATCTTACGATTTTACGGTTGATTAATTTTTATGGACCGCCAAAAGATTCCAACTGAAAAAGCCAATTTAACAACCTTAGAAAAATACCTTCCATTCTTCAAAAATACCAAACTGCCGTGCAATGCGCTCAAATTCTGATTGGTCTTTGTATTGAATGCGCACATCACCTTCTATGTTATATGCCTTCAGAACAGCATCATCACCACTGACAGCTTTAGCTTTTTTCAAAATGTTGGCAAAATATTTTGGATACTCATCCTACGAAGAGTAAATACATTTCATTTAACAGCGTTGAAACAAATGACCCATTATTTTACATGAAATATTAAAATTTATTACCTTCATCAGGTAGCTCAAATCCCTGGATTTCCAGTCAACCTATTGCAAAGGGAAAAGGTAAGAATCCTTATTATTATTTATAATAAATTGCAAAATTTCAAAGTAAAAACAGGAAAATGGAACAGAAAACCAGTAATTATTACCTGGACATCATTCAACTTAATAGGCTCAAGATATTGTCTGAAAAACTGCCCCAAACTAGAACCCTGCCATTACCAATCCAGAGTACAAAATGGAAGACAATGATGTTATATTCCGTCCAGAAAGTTAATACAACAGCAAAATACAACAGCAGCCAAGATGGTTAATGAATGGCAAATTGTCATTGTTGATGAGAGCAAAAAACTAGAAAGAAGCTAATGCGGAGTATAAACAAGCAGGTGACAAACATCAATAAGGTATTATTTGATGTATGGGACAAGAGATTGTTTTCCTGCAACATGAGTGATTTCAAACGGGTATTTGTTACTAATATCACAAAAATCTGGCTCTCAAAGATGCTAAAAAAAAAAATCTATGACAACACTTGTGGGGTAGATCTTCCAAGAGAAATGGGGAATTCTAATACTTTCAATGTAGCAGATATTTCCAGGTTTCCCTCTTCTGATGCACCATTATATCCCGAAACCAACACCAACACGAGCTCGAGTTTTCTTAAGTGAAGGGGAATGATGCAGTACAACTTCAAGGCAAACGTTAAAAAAAAAAAAGGCAGCCCAATGCACAAAGGCATCCCGCATTTACGCAGAGTCAGGGAAGGGTAGTACACCCGAAGATGTAATGTAGGCAGCCTTACCCTACATTTACTGTAAGAGGCTGATTTCACAGATTGAATTCATGACCTTTTGGTCACACGGCGATAACTTTACTGTTGCCAAGGCTCCCCTTCTCAAGGCAAACATAAGATGAAGAAAATTTAAATTGGGGTTGCTGAATTCTAGAAATTTTAAAACTCCTGGGATTATACAAGTCCTTATTTCCTTTTACAATTAGGATTTTGTTTTATCAGTTTCCGTAGTTGTCTAAGATTCCTATTTGGTACTCTATAACGATTACTTAGTATTCTATAATGTTTCCTAGCTAGTATAATGGGAGTTTATAAATTGGTTATTCTATAGAAGTTTGTATTAGACTTTAATTTTTCTTTTCAATAAACAAGTTGCAAGATTGCAATTTTTCCCCTCCAGTTTCTGGTGTTCAGGAACAGGTTAAGAATCAACCAAATTTACGCATATCACGCTGTGTCAAATAAGCATAACCTGGCGCTTGTCCAACAAGAAATATTCCTGGGCTTTACAAATGAAACATACATGTTCGCCAAAGTTATATGTCCTGCACACTTCTGGACGAATAAATTGCCGACCCTTGCGATTCTCTTTTAATCTCAACCAGTCATCCCAGTAAGTAAAGTTTCAGTCAAGGAAAATGTTTGAAGAGATGCATCAAATCAATTGACAAAGTCTAATAGAGAAAAATAATAAAACTACATATAGTGGAAAACTGAAGGATGATGACAAAGTCTAACAAAGAGAAATAATAACATTAGAAATATTGGAAAACCAAAAGGATATGCTTTTGGCCATTTAGGTGATAGTTCATCCCATATTGATCTAGTAAGCATCCATCCTAGTCCAGGAAAGAAATCTGACCGATAAAGTGTATCTGCAGAATGCATCAGACAGCATATCAGAGAAACAAAGGTGACAAAATTCATATTTAAATTGCAATGCAAATCTTCTCAAACACTTGTTGCTCAAGCTCACTGTAAATGAAGCTTATGTTTACATGGATATTAGATATAAAGGCATGGCATTATCTACAGAAAAAGAGAGGGAAAAGTAAAATGATAGAAAACTTCTATTAATAATTACAAATTCCAATGTAGTTTTGGTAGTAATCATGGAGTAATTAGCTTAAATCTAGGCTTAGCTTGATTTAGTTTAGAGAGTGTAATTAGCTAGTTCAGTCGTACCTTGTATTAATTCTAATCCTGTTTAACCCCAATATGCTTGAGGGAATAATCAACCATAGCATCAACCATTCTTCTTACTCTTCATGGTTTCAGAACCTAGACCAAAGGTCTTTTCTTCTTCTCTCATTAAAACAGCCACAAATCTCATTCACTTTCTTATTTCTACTACCACTAAAATTCTGTACCTTCAATAGATATTTCTTTTTCTGCTACCAAAATTCAGCCTCTCAGCTACTAAATTATACATTTCTACCATCATAATTCCAACATTATATTTTACAGTAGATAAAAATAAAATCATCATCACAACTTTATATTCTCTTCTTCAATATAGACAACGTGACAACTGCCACTAAATTGTTAATAATAGTCGCGTATTTATATTTTCAATTTGCATTGAATCTTTAACTGCAACTCTATTCAATCTTTAACTGCAACTCTATTCAAACTTATTTTCTCATTTGTTTCAAATTCACCAGTTATCACTGTTTTGAAATTATATCACCCACATCAGCCCACAATACTAGTCAGCCAATTGAGATGAATCATCTCCAATTATGAAGTACATCATCTGGCTCCATTACACTGAATAGAACTGATTATAATGTATATTTAAATTTTGGGAATAAAATAACAAGCATCCATTCTTTCTCAATTCGGTATGTCAGCATGTTTAACCCAAGCAACCCCTAACAGTGGATGGGTACCTGATATGGTGTTTTTTTATCATTTCAATCTTATCATTCAAAACATTCTTCTATTAAAGATTGCGAATGAATCTCAAACTGTGATAAAGTAGTTAGAGAAGCACAACCTATACCTTTAATTTGTTTAACATCAATTCTATTTACCCCTCAATGTCCATATAACTTGATTTCCATTATTAAATTGAAAATACAACTAATGTGTGCATCACGATCTTTCTGGCTGACTATGTTTTTGTGAGGGATTATCATTCGGGAAAGATAATCAAAGTCAAATATGAGTCAACAAGGCTTGTCATATAAAGACAAGGGAAACTCACAAGTGACTGGCGACTTTGATGCAGATTAGACAAGCTATCCTTCAAATAGACAATCTACTTCAGGATGTTGTGCTATGCTTGGAGCAAACTAAGTAAAGATCAAGATGTAGTAGCCAAATCCAATCCAGAGCAGAATAACTAACCATGGTCACTTGCAAACTTACTAAGGTTGAAGCAACCACTCCAAAAACTAAGGTAAGGAGAATCCAAACAAATGAAATTAATTTGAGACAATCGAGGTGCACTCACATTGCCTCAAATCCAATATTCCATCAAACAACAAAACAAATAGAGATTCATTGTCACTCTATAAGACAAAGATTGAACCTAGATGCATTGCTATGTCCTTCATCAATTTGAGTTGGATACATTTGTGGCAACCTAGGAGCCTAAAACATACACTTCGGTTTCAGGGAAAGTGTTAGAATAATTTGTAATGCGTAGTAGATTAAGGTAGTTGTTTGGAATTAATGAAATTTTCACTATATCTCATGATTTAGTAAGTATGTTTTTCATGACTTGTGTGAATATTTTGTAATTAAGGAATGATTGGGTCTCAATTTTAGATGTCAATTATGAAATAGTTAACTCATACCTAGTATAAAAAGAGGATGAACTTCCTTATTATTATGCAATATAATGGTTCACAATGTAGTTCTAGAATGTATTACCTCTATTCTAGTTCGACTCTCTCTAGTCATCTTTTCTTGATTTTATATTATTTCTAAATTTTTCACATCGTACCATAGCCTAAACCAAGGGCTTAATTTGTTGTTGTTCATCTTTTCGATCTTCCTTTCATTTTCTTCTTTTCTTTCTAAATCAATCACAACATCAGCAGAATCTGAAATAGTCATTTTCTTCCATCCCTCTTACTAAAATGCTGCATTTCTAGTCCTAAATCATAAGATTTTACTACACAATTTTACAAACATTAAATAATTTGCATCCAAATATATAATAAGTTGAAAAACAAAAAAAAAAAAACATAAAATTAAAAAAACAAATTTAAACTAGAAATACTCATTTACACTTTTCTCCAAACTGCTGCTATCTTTCATAAGTAGAAAATAAGTTTTGATAAATAGGTCAGCACACTGCTTATAATTTAATATCTATTTATAAGGATGTTTGACCAACTTATAATAATTGGTTAACGTGGCTAGGTTTACCAAGGAGATACTGAATGATGTTGTTAACTATAATGGAGATGATGAGGAGACTAAGTGCATACAACATAAGAGGTATCTGGAAGAGTGATAAGTTTCCCATATAAAATGGGGTCTTGAATAAGCTGTCCTTCGTTACTTAGATATTTTACATTTAGATCCGTTGGAGACTTGGAGTTTCAATTGAAATAGCACCTGAGTCTACCCATTTGAACAGATCCTGAATGTTCTTCTATTTATTTAAGAAAAGACCTTGAGGTTGATGGCGTGCCTTTAACCCAAGAACTAGGTTGAGTGGGCCAAGATCTTTCATATGGAAACTGGAGTGCATTTATTTTTGAAGATCATATCTAGTGATAACTGATAACTATATCATCCGCATAAACAAGGATAATAACTATGCCTATAGATGCATGTTGGAGAAACGAAGAGATCGAGTTTGAGCAAAAGAAGACCCAAGGAGAGTGGATGAAAATTTTTCAAATCATATTGTTATGAACCCTGGAGTAGGATCTCATCATGGGTCTGTAATAGACAGCCACCATTGTTCTTATACATAGATACTAAGATAGCACAAGCTCTTCAAAGAGAACCTGAAAAACTTGGACCTCGTTGGAGAGAGTTTCCATGGAGAGAGTTTCCACCTCAAGACTCATTAGAGAGAGTTGTTACATCTCTGGTTTTGATTGAAATTCTGACTTAGGTTTTTTATTATTTAGTTGTCCCTTTAAATAGGACTAGAATTATTGAATAACAAGGAAAACTATACTAATAAGGAAACTAGCTAACTAAAAGGAATCCTACACTAAAAAGGAAAATAACTAACTAAAAGGAATCGTGCACTAATTAGGAACCTTTAGACTCTGCATACATAACAAATACATGTGAAACTTGCTTCAAGCCATATAAGCAGCTTTTTAGATTCGCAAGCAAGATGAGAAGATGAAGAATGCATATTGGACAGACATTTTATGTAAACTTCTTTTTTGAGATCTTCATTTAGAAATGCATTGTTGATATCTATTTGAATTAGAAGCCCATGATTGAATGAAGCCTGTCAAGGTTGTTAAAATCTTGATTTGACTCTTAAAATCTTACCATTCTACTATGTAAAACCGAATTAAATCGGACATAAAAACCTAATTTTGATAAAAATCTTATGATTTTACAATCAAGTTTTAAAATCTTACAACTTTATAACCATTAAAATTCTAACGATTTTACAATTTTTTAGTGCAAAATTTTGTTGACTCGTACAAAAATTCTTAAAATTTGATTAAAATTTTAAATCAATAGAATATTTTAGCTTCAATAAATTTTATGAATGTTTGAAATAACTGAAGTTTGACTATTTTGGGATTCATATTTCGAGGTTTAAACTTGATAATTAAGTCATTTTCATACTAAACACAGGTTATAAAAATCTATGTATTTTAGAGAGAACTAATGAAAAATATGAAAAGTGATGCTTATTTTTTAGTTGTTTAAAAGCACTTGACCAAGTAAATAACTATTATATCCTCATTTATTTTCAAAAACTTACACATGATTGGAATATTCATATTTAACCCTATCAAAATATGTTTTTTCCTTTATCATTCATTCACGAGTAGCTCAAGCTATCACTCATAAGTTTTTTATTAGCTAGCTTAGGCAAATAGCTCAACATGTCACAACTTATACTTTATAAGCAATAAGCCAACTAACTTTGGTAAACACCCACCCTACTCATGGTGTTTTTCCTACTGAATCTTCACTTCAACTACAAGCCTATAGTGATGTTGATTGGTCAGGTTGTTCAAACTCTAGGAAATCAACTATTGGTTGGTGAGTATTTCCTAGTGATGCTCTTATAGCTTAGAAATGCAAGAAACAAAACCATGTATCTAAGTCATCCACGAAAGCAGAATATCATTCAATGTTTGCTGCATGCTCTGAGATAATTTGGCAACGAACCTCCTTATAGAACTTGGTTTTCCTCAAAATCCACCAACTCTGATACACGCTGATAACATTAGTGCTATCCAAATTGAGCCAACCCGATCGTCCATAAACCCACTAAGCACATGAAAAGTGACTATCACTCAATCCGAGAGACCTATGACCGCCAAGTTAGAACCCTTCTGCATATCTCCACCACTTTATACCTTGTTGATATCTTCACCAAATCCATGACAAGTTAACGTCATAATATTCCTCGTTGCCAAATTGATGCTTGTAGACTTACCAGCATCAATTTGAAAAGGGGATTTTAGAAGAATTTGTCATTCGCATTGATTTTGCATGATCATAAGCTTCATTTTAGGCCTAATTCTATTCTTTCCATAATTAAGATGTAAAAGAATAGATAGAATAACTTAGGACTAGAAATCAGCTTGTAATTAGTCCATAAGTAGAATCCTCCAACAAGAAATGACAGAATTTTTTTCCCCCAAAAGTTCTCTAATTCTGTCACTTCTGCAACTTTCGAGAAACCAATTATAGATCCAGGTAGCATATCATGATGTTTCCTTTATATAGAACAAGTCTTGTTACAAGAATAGGATAGAATAAGGCTTCTAAGTTCTAATAACTGCAACATCTACTAAAAAGGATGTAACCAGCATGGTAAGTATCAAATTAAATATTTTCCTGAGGACCTAAACCATAACAAGAAACTAAAACTCGATGCCTTACCTAGAATAGATTCGGACTGCAAATGCATACACAAAAAAACAGTGTAAAGAGATGGAAGCATTGAACTCGGATAAATCTGGTGAAGACTTGAACTTGTAAAAAAAAATGAAAGATGGCTCATTTATTCAGGTTAAAAAATTTGGATTTATTTGAAAGATAAAAAGGCAAAATACGCAAATAGACAACCAGAATCTGTCATCAGAAAACAAGGAACAAGGAAGTCAAATTATACTTGCTACCAGAGAAGCCTAGGCATTGTCAGCGTCAAGGCTGCTTATGATGATGAATTAGAGGATTAGGCTTTACACAAAATTTTTTGTAACATACACAGTATATACAATCTATAATGGAATCTATTCCTCCAATGACGTGGACTTTTAAATAAAACTGAAAAGCATTGTGCTTCCGTAAAAAACCAAGAAACGGAATAAAAAAATAAAGAAATCTTGGAAACCTCATGAACACAACATAATTGTTAAATAACCTCGATTAAAATTTGTGAAGTACTAGAAAACTTTTTCTTTGTATAAACATTTTAATAGCTAGAAAGTATCCAAAACTTCCCAAAATAAGACCTATGATACATTTACCAAAGTTCTTATTTTACTATTTTTTGGTTCCTGTGAAACAAGACATGCATGCTTGACTGAAGAGTAGGAACCTTAAATATCATGCACCAAACTTGAAGGACTAACCAGAAATAGTATAGAATAAACAGAAGTCTTACAAGGATCATAAACAAATTGCCTTTGCCCATTGTCATTCCATGAGGAAACAGCCATAATGGATCTATCATAACAAATAAAAAATTGAATAAAAAAAAATTAGAAGACTTAATATTCCTGAATACTGATATGAAGTTTAGCTTCATATGAACATAAAACATACTTATCCTTGTCAAGGAGATCTGCTGCAGCATCAAAGTAATTGAAAAAATCAGGGGCAATCTCCATATCATCTGAGTTGGAATGAAACTACATATTATTTATCTAGCTTATGCAAGTAAATAAATGGGGAAAAAATAAAGTGGAAATAAATAATCAACCTTCAAGTATGATTACTCGACTGAAGTTATGCTTGTAAAACAATTGATCCAATGCCCATTTGTAATGCCCTATAAAATGCAAGCATTTAAGTTCACGAAGTTCAAGAGACCTATTAAACAAAGAAAGCATTACTTACGAGCTATCTTGTAGTAAGCAATTAATTCTCCAGGTCTTTCTGCATATACTGGTTCAGAATCCAAGTGCTGCACTCAAAAGGCTGAGTCTGTGAAGGCAATTTCTAATTGCATATTTTAAATATTAGAAGCTCATCCTACCTACTTTTTAAAAATTTACAGTATCCTTCTACTAAGAAATGAAAACTACAGTGGAGTTTAGTTTTTTTCCTGTACTTATCTATCACTACCCTTCTTATATTTCCAATGGTTTATGAACTCCACAATGAAAGCCATTTATTGACAGTGTGGTTCCATCATATTCATATCCAAAATGGAAGCTCAAACACATTTGTTGCTCAATATTAATTTCAGATGCAGAGCAACTCCTTGTTCTAGCATCTTGACCTAATAAACTGTGTTCATTATACATTAGTTGCCCTTCCAACTTGTTAGTCAATGGCAAAACCATTAGGAAGAGTGTTCTTATACGCTATACATGCACATACATCTTCTACTGTGGGCTAATCCAAATGTAAGATATATTTTTTTATTTGGCTTGAGTCAATAGAACTTTTCCCCAATAATTTAAATATATTATTTTTTTATGTACAATAATTTATATAATATTAAAAAAGATAGTATTATACTTTAATATAATATTATGCTTTAAAACAAAAATTACTATATTCTATTATTAACATTGTAATGACATAAATTAATATTTGCACATAAGTATTATGATAACTTTATTAATACACAACTACTTATAAACTATAAATAAATTATTCTAACTATTTCAGAAACAAGAACCTATACTACAAATTACTATATTGGAAACAAATTATTCTAAAAGTAAACATTCATATTACAAATTTCTCTAATAAATTCAAATTATTCTAAAATATTGTTTTCACTTATGCATTATTAGGCATAAACACATTTGACTTGTAATAGTAAGTTTTAATTTAATGTAAAATGAAGTCTATCAAAATATAAAATATTTTCAACCAAATAAAAAATATCTATAAATTCATTATAAAATTATTAATTAATTTATATATTTTACAAATATTTGGATCATAATAATAGAATAGAACAAAGAATTATAAACTTAAATTATATCCTAAAATAAAATACTATTACGACGGAATAGCGATTTTTATTTTTATTTTCATATTATCAAATTATTAAGACGTTTTGAAACTTACATATATTTTGTATTTCAAATCTTTATCAATGTGTTTTGATATTCGGAAATTTAAAGATCATTTTATGGTTAGATGAATATAAATATTATTATATAGAAATTATGGAGTATAATATTAAAATAATATTTTGAAAAAATTTTTAAATTAAAACTACAAAACAAATTAAATAATAAAAAATATAACTAAATATTATTCAATAAAAATTTTATTTAAAATATATTACAAAATTAAATACTGAGTACCTAACACAAGTACATGTGCAACCAGCACATCAAAAAACGCTAGTACATTTAAAATGAATCATCCCCTTGAGATATAGTGACACAGAGATACAGTTTACCTGGATGTAAATTAGTTGATCGTAACTCATAGCTTTGCTCCTAACATCGGGGTTGGATCCATCCTAAAAATTGGAAAAATTATCAAGCAAACAAAATCAGCTAGCATCATGACCTAAAAGAAAAGATGTGCACACTATAATTTCATAGATATTGACTGCTAATGAATATATTCATTAGACCAAAGATCACAAGGCAAAAAAAAAAGGAAGTCTCAAAGGAAAGAAATGTCATCATGGACTCCCAACCCAACCCAACCACCCACCCCCACCCCCCCCACGCGGGGCCCTTAAACAAAGTGGACAAGCAGGTTCTTTGCCCATAATATGGACAACATTCATGAATGGAGAGATTTGCTAATCCAATTCATTAGAACTTCAAGGGAAGTTTACCAAACAGGAACACTTCAAGGTATGACTGTGATTTCAGTTGATCAAACCGAGTAACTAAATATAAACTAATAAAGAATTTTCATGATATATAATATAAGTGAATGATTAAATTCTCAATTAGGTTTATTAAATGAGACATCTTGTAACTATTTAATGTTTGTTTCAAGATCTTTACTTAATTGCCTAAGCCTTTGAAACTTCTAAAGATTGTTGCTTCATGAAGTTCAAATAAAAAAAATTTGTTTTATGTCTGCTTCTACAAATATTAAATAACTTCTTCAAATAGATCAAATCTGCCTTAGGTATTCAACCCTCCTAGACTAATCCCAAATTTAAAACCCACCCATTATAAATTACAAAGTAAAATAAGATGATTGAAATAACAAGATACCTGAGACACAAAAAGTGGGTACCTTGAAGCAACAGAACTTTGATACCTGTCAAATCAAAGTCACCAAGTATGCACAGTTGAGTTAAATACCATAGCCCAAAGGTCCCAAACACAAAAGTGTCAATACAGACTTACTTCAATACAGATTTAATAGTCCTTTCCAAATAATCAGCACGATTGCATGCCATAATCACAACTGCTGCAACCGGTACCTAAAAATGAAGCATAAAAATGGGTCAAATAATTCAATGTGATTGTTTCCATAAAGGAACAAGGAAAAGTAAGCTATGTTCTTTTACAAATATACCTTGTCAACCGCCTTTTGGAGGCCTTTACCTGAAACATTAGCATGAAAATAATGCTTAGTCTTTTGGAATGTCCATAACAGTCACTTCAATTCTAATCACAATAAAAGTAAAACTAAACTTCTGAAGTCTAAGGAAATACAAGAACATTGACAAAAAAAAAAAACACTGAATTTATACTCCGTGGTTTGATTTGATTGAACCAAGTTTCCACAATTCAGATTCTCCCTGCCAAGTGGCTTGCTCTTCTTGGTCAGAATGGCAAGACAAACAGAAATCATTTATAGTATTAACAAGAAAACAAACATTATTTAACCATTCAGAAATAGAGTCACAAACTGGCTCATTACTTTTGCACAGTGGCTACTACAGTTCTACCTATGTAAGAGAAAAACCATTTTATTTTCTTCTTTTTGACACAAGGAACAGTTTCAATTGGTTTAGATAATCTGTAATCTTAATTACTCTGGACAAAAGCCACATTTTCTTTTCTTTGCAGACATATTTTTTTAGTAGGGGTGACCAAAGTAAACCGCAACCGAACCGAAAATCAGTTAACCGAGTGGTTTGGTCTGCGGTGCTGGAAGTTTAGAAACCAATTGGTTCAGTTCAGTGTTCAGTTTGGGCGTCTGGGAACCGAACCTATAATCGAAAACGAAGTCGTTTTGCCTTATGACTAAACACTCGGTTAATCGATTTTCAGTTTGATTTCGGTTGCGGTTTATTTTGCTCAACCCTAGTAAGCCCTTACTTTCAAGATCTTCAATGAGAGCTTTCAGTTGTCTACATTCTTCGTCTTTACGCTTCCTTTCTTCTGAAACAATTGTACGGAGGTAGACAAAAAAAAGTTAAATAGGGTTAATTCGAGTAATAAGTTAATACAAAATACAAGATTAATATTTTCCCTCAGCCTATACAAATCACAAAGTACCCTGCACAGAAAAGAAATTAATCTTATGGATTTTTTGAAAATATTATTTGCTCCCAAGCTACATATTAGTTTTAACAAAGATTGACGAGGAAGAAACAAAAGATGGCATGCCAGAATGCAAAATTTTGAAATGAAGTCAAACTTTCCATTATAACTACAAACACAAAATTTTGATGAAGAGAGAGTAACCGGACGGTTTATTTAGTAACGGTAGCTTGTGCCTTAGTGCATCTATAAATCAAAACTAAACATTTTGCACCCTTCTAGTACAGTACCATGAAAGAAAATGCATGGAGTAATTCCATTTTGCAATTCCCCAATCATAACAAACAAGATTTTAGATGTGGGATTAACCAAAAGCCCAAAAATCACTTCATGAATCACTTCAAACATAATGGAAAAGAAAAGCGCAATGCAGCACTTTAAGACAGCACAATACCTTCAAGAGCCACAATTCGTCCTTGTTGCATGCTTATTTGATCAATTAGCAATCGCATTTGACTTGTACAATGGTTCTCCGATTCAACCTGTCCAATTTAAACAAAAAAAAATAACAGTTGCATCAATAACTACTACCACTTGATAAAATGTCAGACCTCGATTCCAAAAAAAACTAATTCAAAATGCCAGAATGATAATTAAAAACATAATAACAAAACAACATCCCATATCTGCATAACTAATACTAGTTGTGCAACGAAACAATTCTCAAAGTAAACTATACCACTAAATAGGAAAGTTTAATCAAGCTAAAGTTAAGAAACATCATTTTAACTTCAATAACTACATTGAATCATCATATTTTGGATTAACCTGAACTAAATATATCAGAATCACAAGAATTTAGACAAATTATATTAAATTGCAGTTGGAAAATAAAGAGCAAGGTGTATACTTACAGCTGCAGCGAGCCGATCGGCATACTCTGATTGTGTAGCAAAAAGGCGCATCTATGAGAAACAATATAAGACTTAAAAATTGTCCATTTACAGTGTAATTAATAGCTTGAAATATCCATACAGCAGGGAGAGAGATAGGCACCTGGACATAGATGAATGCAAAGGCGGCAGGGATAAGAAGGCACCGAAAATCGCAGGAGAATTTCGCCATTATTGGTGCTTTTTTTTAGATTTCAGATGTTCTTTATTGATTAACTACACATTTATGAACAATCTCAAAAAAACTAAAATCAAACACCAATCCCAATTCACAAACAGCAAAATACTAACCTAATATTATTAACATGGCAAATCAACAACCCAACATAACAACAAAACGATGAACCCTCAAGGCCTCAACCCAACTCACAGAAGCGGCAATGGAGCAAATAAGAAGCGGTCACTGTGAGACTGACAGGGGTTGATGACACCGTTCCTTGGCCGCCGTTCCTTGGCCGCCGGTTCGATGAAGCTTAGCGGCCGGTCGTTGTTGGGTGGTGTGGTGCCGGTGGTGCTGCTTGCTGCGTACGAAAGAGAGGAGGAACAGATCGCCCAAAGAGAGGAAGACAAACAGAGAACGAAACAAAGGTGTGAAAATAAAAAGCTATTTTTTTTAATTTAACTTAAACTCATCAAAATGGCGTGGTATAGAAGGTAGAGTTCGGTTTTCCAGTCAACGGAACAAACCGAAAATTTTAGAACCTCAAACTGAATACTAAACCGAAAATAGAACTGAAAAAACCAAAAATTGAAAACAGTAAAAAATTGGTTAACAGAACCGAAACTTTTTTGGGTTTCCGATCCGGTTTCAGTAAAAACCGATCTATGCTCTCCCTTATCTCATTTTCAAACTGGACATGATGGACATCAATGCGCCAGTTTGTGGGGGCTGTTACAGAATGAAGATGACAAAGATGTAGAAACCATTAAGAAACAGAAGAAAAGATTAAAAAGAATGTTAGGAAGAAGAGGCTATTCAATTCAAATTAAATTAGCCGTTGGGAAATATGGCCGCTATAGAAGAAAAAGACGGTGTTCTAATTATAACTAAATGGTTTACTAAAGGCACATGAAGTCTAGTTATAATAGAATAATTACTCCAGCCACTCAGATGAGTTTTAAATAGTTCTCTGACCAATAGGATTGCAGCACATAGATTCAACAAGACTGCATAAATAGAAGCGGGAATAACTCTCCAAGCTTTTAAGTTTTCTTTCTCGATTTAACTGTTAATGCAATGTTTTCCTTTCTCTATAATTTTCCTTTTGTAATTCCTTTGGTTCTTCAAAAATCACTAACAATGGTCTTTTTTCTCGATCAAACTCTTCTTAGTTTCAAATTTTATTACATTGTTCTTACGCACAGCTTGAGTGTACTCAAGGGTGTATTTTAGGTCCTCTTTTTCATCCTTCTTCAAAGTTTGTATACATTTTGAATTTCATATTAACCAATTCAAAGAATTCAAGAAAGAATTAAAAACTCAATTGTCTTTGGCAAATTTATTTTATTCATTTACTTGCCTCTTGACCTGAACATTACTAGTTGCTTCTTTTTTTTTTTTTTCTTTTTAACATTCCTAGTTGCTATTATGCTCATCTTACAAATTTTATGATTTTTTAATAAATGTTGTTTTCGAAAAAGTCATAAAGGTAATGGTTGTGAAAACAATTGCGCAAGTGGAACCAACGCAAATCCATTTGACTTGTAAAATTTGTTAGAAACGTTAGTTTCTAAAGGAAGAAAAAAGGATTTAATATAAATAGAAATTGCAAATAAAGTAAATTACAGAATACAGAATTGTAAACATAAATTAAACGAAATTAAACCTTTACTGCAAAGAAGTAGTAGTGTTGAGCCCTATATGAACAGTTTCCTTAAAATAGATTTGTCTACAATGGATAACTGTCTCTCATGATACAACAGCTACAAAAGCCAACTGAACCATGTGCAGAATCAAATTGCCGGAACCTAAAAACTAGCAACAGTATGAAACATTGGTTTATATAAGCTACAAAGTAGAGGTGTTGAATAAATGGCAGTGATTATTACGATTAATTAGGTTTAATGGCAGAAAGAAAATGGAAATCAGTTTGTGAAAAATCAAAAAAGAATTATGGCAGTCCATAAATTCTTCAGTTTTTCAAAAATGATAATTATGAATGTATTAATCAGTTTTATTACTCAAAAATAAAACTGTAGGACAGTTTTTAGAAAGGAAAAATTATGGGGTGGAATAAAAAAGGGCCAGGCTCCTAGTAGCTCATTTTGGTCTGGCATTCGCATCTCCCATGACGTGTGAGTGCGCATTGGAGATTTTGATTCGACTTCGAATTTGCACCCCTGCGCCCATATGCGCGAGAGAGAGCATCTTTAGAAGAATAAAAAGAATGAAGGAGAAGTTAGCAAATAACACCTTTTAAAATTTAATATTTAGTATAAATTCATTAAATAGCATATTTTTTTCCCTAAATATCAACTATACCCTTATATATTTATTATATGTATTTATGTACTTACCAGTATATAAGTATATAAAAATACCAACTATACCATTATATACTCATTCTATATATTTTAAAATGATACTATTTTATGTTTTCATTTTTTAATATTTTTTAATTTTATAGGTAGAAGAAAAAGATATATAAATATCAATTTATATACTATTTGGGTAAAAATTTAATTCATATGGTTAATTTATATACTTAGAAGTATACAAATATCAATTTTACCCAATTTATATACTGATAGGTATATAAAAATTTAATATCAATTTTATATATTAATATGTATATTAAAATCAATTATGTGTCTAATTTGATTGGCAAAAAATCAAGTTTATATACTAATAAATATGTAACATCCCTTAACCCGACTAATTTTAATGAGCTAAGTGTGTCAACATCGTTGCTACATGGTATACAGAACGTTACCTTATAGAATTTTTCTCTCTTTACTCTGATGCTCATTTTGATTCTGACTTTTTCTTCATAGTAAATGCCACTCTAGGTGCTTCTGGTGGGTCTGACACTACTTGGCTATTCTGATTCTCTTTGTAATTTTTCGTAAATCTACAAGTTTAGCAAACACTAAACTTGCTGAGCTACAATATCAGTAAGTACTTTAACCATTATAAAATAAAATGTAAAAGTTTGCAATAAAAATGTAACATCTTTTATTTAAAACAAATTGTATGAAAGCCAAGTTTCAAATAATAAAATTCTTCATTATGTCAAGTATTATTTAGTGATTCACTCTAATGGAGCTGGCAGAATTACATAGGATAAGGAACATTACTCAGCATGTGCAATGGGCCCTTGTGTCTCTCCGAAAGAACGTCGGCCCATTATTCGGCATGTACAATGAGCCCTTATGTCTCTCCGACATAACGGTAATTTCATAGCCCTTTGTGGACTACTTATAAACATTTGCAATCATTCGTGCCCTTTGTAGACACATGTATTCAATCATCAATGCCAATATCATATGTCACAATGGTAAGCAGTACTACAATATAAACCGTATGATGCATCGTACACTTATCGCAATGGTTCTATCCTAGCTACATAAAGCATTTAAATTCTTAATCACTTGCCGTTTGATTTTCATTTCACATCATGCTTATACCATGTTCATCATGTAACGCCCTGAAATCTGTAATATCTGAAATGCTGAATGATCTACGGAAAGAAAGGTAGAAGGAGTTCATAATAGGAAATATTAAGGAAGGAAACTCTTTGTAAAAGGGAAATAAATGAATTATAAGTTCAGTAAACAGGTTGTAAACCATGAATTAATAAGTTATGAACATAGTAAACAATAGTAAACAAGAAGTAAGCCAATTATAAATATAGTAAACCCTTGTAAACGAAAAGTAAACAAGTTATAAATAAGATAAATAAGGAGTAAACCAATAGTAAACAAAAGGCAAGTATAAGGAATGAATGAAGAAAAACGTAAATTATACACAGATCATAAACAAAGGAATGTGGAAATCGAGTATAGGCATAATATTTGACAGTTGTAGATAAAGATGTGCAGACCGGGCACGTGGACTCGGAAGGATCGCGGAGAAATTTGCTGAACCTCCAAAGTTAAATGTGCTCATGTCATAGCACAAGTCAAGATTGGTGACCTCCTAGGGAAGTCAATCCTAAATACGTCAATTTGGTAATAAAAACTACAGTAAGATATCGGACGGGTGCTGATCGCATCCGGAAGGCAAAAGTACGCCAACGGAGCTCAGCGGGACCCGTCAGCATTATGGAAAATGTTAAGGACCTAAATGGAATTTACC